>JAODLI010000020.1:988931-1004187 GCA_027575585.1 Percopsis omiscomaycus
TATCTGCTTGCAAAAACTGGTGGTTAACCAGTTCAACTGTTGACAAATGTACTAACTGTAAGTCGCTTTGGATAAAAACGTCTGCTAAATGCTGTAAATGTAAATGTAAAAAGAGGAAGGCATAAAAGTGGGACAATTGTTCCTGCATACACATAAAATATCAGGAGGTATTGAGACAGATATTGTAACCAGCACATTTGTGTTCAAATTTTGACTAACTAAAAAAGTGCTTTAGTGTGGAGTTACCGTTTAAGGTTAAAAAAATGCAAAGGCAAAGTCCGGTTAAGTTTGACCATTAAATTCACTGAACTAAATGAGATGCAATTCTAACCCATTTGTGTTGTCATGCATTGTAGTGTCTACTCTAGACCACAACACATTGTATTCTAGGAAGCAAATATTTAGACATGTGAATGTGAACCCAGGTTCAACTGGGTTGCAAAGTTTCTCTTTGTGCCCAGAGCTTCCCACCTTCCCAAGCTTCCCAGTCATTCAGATGGTAAACCGGCCAGTTCCTAATTCATCCGCCTGAATTAACAGTCCGGTCCAGCTCTCCCTGGCACTCCAGCCTGACTCGCTGTTTTCCACTATTTTCTCTCACATCTTAGAAAGAGGAAGCTTTTGCCATGAGAAAAGAGTCAGAGGGGAGAGTTACAGGGCTGGATGTGGCACACTTAATCTGTAATCTGTCTTTCTATCTGTTCTTCCCAGTGTGTTTCAATTCGACTGGGTTCATTTAAGTGAGCTACCCTATTGCTACCCTTCTCTTCTTACTGGAAACCACCTCCTTTCTTACTGCATTCCTCATCTGAATCCATAACACCTTAAACTTGAAATCTGTTAAATCTTTTAGCAAAACGAGATCAATACGAGATGTTCGGGTTGCTTGATGCCTTAACTTTCATCATTATCTGTTAAAAATCTAAACTAGTGAAGACCATTATTGCTGAGTTAACTGTAGCTTTTAAACTTCTGTACTTAAATCTTAATTTCAATAGAGCCTTTATTTCTCCAATTAATTTAGCTGCCAATGATTCCCTAATCAAATCGAGGGCGTGTTTTGGGGAAATTTCCAAAATGACTTATTTGAAAACACACCCATGTATTACACGTTACTTGGTACATAACCGGGGTTATAAATACACAGTATGTATGCATCTATCCAAGTCAACAACATTCAGCAGACAGAGCATCTACAGTGCCAAAGTTTACAGTGGTAGTATTTAGTGCATATGTATATGCTGTAGTACCTGAGCAGAATTTGTGAGCAGAATTTTCCTCCACTTGCAATGAAATTTCTTGAATAAGACTACATTTAATAGAACTTTTATTCTACATACTGTATAGTGTGTATATATAGTGTATATTTATAAAACAGTTAGCTCAAATCAAGTGATCTTATTGGTTCATAGTAGTGGTATAATGAGCGCGTACAACCGCCATGACATTGAACTCCTTTTGCACAGATCACTCCGCGACAAAATAACGTTAGAAAGTAAACTGGCAAGCTACAAACTTCAAACGTAATAGAAATGGACACTCCAAATGTAAACTTCAACCTCCTGGGAGGCCTTACCATGGAGGAGTGGCTTGAGCAGGTATCTCCGGAAAAAAGGACACCTGTGAAACAACATGCAGAGCTAACTAAAGAGGAGGTCGACAAACTCGAAAAGAACCGGAATGAACAGAACACTGTGAAAATGTTTGGTAAGTATAATAACCGTTGGGCATATGTTTTTTAGGTTATTGCTAGATTAGGACATCATCTAAAAATCGAGAGACAATAGGCATCAATCACCTGGCAACAATGTTGCCAGGAATACAATATGCAAGCAAGCAGGGACATACATACAGAGCAGGGACATACAGAGATACACAAACCACTGCATACGCAGTAGCACAATTCAAAAAGTCTCGGACGCAGGTCTTGAAAGAAAGAGATTATGGCTGTGAGCGGCCACAAGTGTGAAACTTCTCTCCAGAGCTATTGGCCACCGAAACGTGGGGACCGGAGAAAGTGGAGCAATATCTTTGCTGCAACAAACACATCTCCACCTTACAAAAAATGCAAGCCTAGTACAAGCAGTTACCAAAGTCAATCTACTGACGCTCTGGGGCTGCACAATACATTTACATTTTACATTTACAGCATTTAGCAGACGCTTTTGTCCAAAGCGACTTACAATCAGTACATTTGTCAACAGTTGAACTGGTTAACCACCAGCTCTTGCAAGCAAACAACATTCTCCTAGAATAAAGACGGCATTATGTCATGGCTACTTCATCATTCAATCCATAAAATAATTGCTAGCAGCCTAAATACCAGCAAGTGCTTAATATTCTAAGAGCTGATTTAACAGAGTAGAAAGGATATGAGGATATATATATATATATAGCCATATTGTTGGCTGTGAATCTGAGGAAAACAATTTGACAAAGCACAAGCCTCAATTATTGTGAGAATGTCCCCACCTTCTCATTGCTCTGCCCCTAGTGGCCAAATACACACACTCTACTACACACTCTAATACTTTTTCACTGCCACCTTCTCTCAAGTACAACTTTACTGACACAAGCTACAATATGTATTGCTGTAATTTCATGATTTTATGTAGGAAGTGCAGGGAAAGGGTTGCTGTGAAGAACATCTGTCCCCAAACAAAACATAACTACGGGAGATGGGAGGCTGGCATTCAACACCATGTTGAGTGGTGAAACCCATGTTAATAGCCAACCGTCTCTTGACAACCACCTAATTACATCCGATTTATCGCAACACAACCCTCGGCAATGCTCAAATCGAACCATGAAAGACAATTGCATGTTCTGCTCTGGTAGCTCAGGTTATGGGCAAGACATGGAGATAGAGAGAGACAGATGAAAACAAAGGAGAGAAACCGTTTTTGCTGTAGGTCAGTGGTTTCTTTATAAGAAAAAATATTTTTTATAGACATTTTTCCAACCTTTTTGGCTATTATATGCATCGATAGCTTGACGTTGGTACATTGTGATGGTATTATATCTGAACTGTCATGGATTTAATTACTAATATGTGTGTGTGTGTGTGTGTGTGTATTTGTGTGTGTGTGTGTGTGTGTGTGTGTGTGTGTGTGTGTGTGTGTGTGCGTCTGTCAGAGGGCTTGACAGCCGGGAGCAGGCAGGCATGACATCAAATTTCTTCCCCTATGCCTTCCCCTCAAAAGCAGAGAGCGAAAAAAGAAAGAATGAAAGAATAAAAGGGGCAGTAAGAGAGGCTCTTAATCCATCTACTCCACCACAAACTATCATACAAACTGCTAAAACTGAACTACAGTATAAAGTACAATGCTTTAGGAATTACTCTGCCATTGATTTTCTTTTCCGTTTTAACAGATAAAGGTTCAAAATGTACAAATTACAGGTTACAGGTTTAATTTTTCAGGTGAATTTTACATCGGGTTTCCATTTTATGCAGTTCAGTGAGTTCTGACAACAGAAGGAGAAGGCACAAGAAAACAGAGCTGTGGTGGAGCATGGAGATGCACTGCTGGCTCCCCTGCTACATTTGGTGATGCGAGATGTGGCAAAAGCCACCAGAGTCTGGGGAAGAATACTGTTTAAAGGTTCACTCCATGATTAGTCTCCAGAATTGCACTGTTGTGGTTGAAACCAGTGAAAGGTTGCTTTGGTTTAAATCTCCAGCAGCGCATGCCTCTTCCACACTTATAGTCATAAGACAGTTGTGTTTCAAAATATATATAGTGAGCTGGGGTAGAAATGTGCGGTTCAGGGGTCAGTATACAGTCCACCTTTAATAGTCTATACTTCGGATATAAACTGCTTCCTGGATATCCACCATTAAACCACTTATTGGCGATGGATAGACAATGAATATGCTAGCTCATTGGGCAGTTGGCTATAGCAGAGACATTATATGAGAGACAGACCACTTAAAGAATCCTGAATAGAACTCTGTGGGAGTCTGTGACGGCAAAGATGGCGGTTATAAGCTTTTTAAACCTTATTTTGGGGTTTTATCAGATTTGGGGTTTTATCAGATTTGACTGGTGATTCTGTACATGCAGTTTTTATTTAGATAGGGGCCTGGTGTTATGTCATGTTAGCCCGAAATAACTGCCCGCGGACGTTACCAAGATAGCTGCCAAGTGCCCAGACTTTCCTATAAGGACTTTGGCTATAGCTCCCTCTAAAACATTAGGTTTCAGATAAGGCTTATCCACCTTAATGTAATATCTTTACACTATGTGTTACTATTTTGTAAAAATAAATGTTTGTTTTTATATTGATTTCCCAACAACATTTCAGGTAATCTGCTCCCATCAGTGTGTGCTTTATGTTACAGGTAAACTCCTATTGAGGCCCCTCTAGAAACCCAGTATAATAAAACCATCTGTTGATTTCAATGCCATCTCTGTACAGTGTGTGTGCAAAACATGCTTAAATAGAAGTTATTCCTTAGTATGATGCATAATCAAATAAATAAATGAACCAAATAAATGTATAATTATATCCTAAGTGGTTAGTGGACATATCACCATTCACAATCCCATTGGATTAAAAATATATGAAATGGCCTTGATGAGGCAAATGGGCATGTTTGTGTGTGTGTGTGTGTGTGTGTGTGTGCGTGTGCGTGTGCGTGTGCGCGTGTGTGTGCGTGTGCATAGTTTCAGTAGGGTTTGGCATTGGTCTGCCATGCAGACAATTAAAACTGTTCATTACAATGTTTAGTAAGAAAACACACAGCTAATCCGGTAATATGGTCTGCAGTGATAAGGGCATTTGGCTGTCTCTTAGCGGTCTGCCTGTCCGTCTGTAGGGTGCAGATATGTTATCAGTAGAGTGTTGGAAAGGTGAACAGAAGGAAAGTTGCGAAGCCTTGGTCTTCTGATACTGATGTCATGTACATATGATACAAGATGATGTGGAAAATGACATATGTATTCCAACACACTTATGACATTCACAATATATACAAAATAAGTAAATTAGATTTTATGCTATTGCTTATTTAAAACAATAGTTGGAGGGGGATGGATACATACATCCAGATATTTTCTTTGGTTGCGCAGTTGTATAACCTCGCCCAAATGTCTTTTACATGAATCAGTTACTGTGACACGCTATAATGGAGCCTTGGAGGTGATGATGCAGTGGGAGAGCATGCATGCCACTGTGTACCCTGCAGGGAAGGAAACCGATTACCAATTCTAGTGCGCGTGCGTTGCTGGGGCCCGAGGCAGCCTGTGAGCTGCTGCTACCTCTGCTAGACTGGAGCTGTCAGAGTCACTATGCTCACGTCTATCCAGAGAGACTGTGTCATTGGTACTGCTGCAACCGCAACTTAAGCTACACACAAGGATGCACACATAGACACACACACACACACACACACACACACACACATACAATTACAATTACAATTACAATTAGGGCATTTAGCAGACGCTTTTATCCAACGCGACTTACAATTACATGCTGCTATTACATGGAGTAGATATGGGTTAAGCATCTTGCTCAAGGATGCTTACACATACACAGCACATGCACACACACAAATGTTCAAAGGCATGCTAATGCTTACATTCAATAATGTGTTTGCATGTGTGTGCGTGTGAGAGAGACAGAATTGCGCATGTCTTCTGCCTAGTCCTCTTCCTGTCATCAGTTTAAGAACATCTTCATAATACAATAACTTATCAACTGCCAAAACATTGTCTTTTCATGTGGCATGCATAATTTGTATCTTTTTCTCCAGGCAATTTCTACTAGTAAATGAAATGAAAACCATATCGTCTTTTCTATCCTTTTCTTTTTGGGATGCATTTAGTGTAGTTTAACTATGTTGTAACAATCAGACACCGTGTGTTATGAATGGGTACAGTGCTGCACATTCAGCCATTATTTTGTAGCATAAAGCATTATCTGTTGGCGTGTTATGAATATGGTCTCATTTTAAGGTGTGTGATATGCTAATATTATTCTGCTTTAGGAGCATTTATAGAAGCATGTTCCTAAACCAGAATATAATAGGATATTGCATGCATGTAAATAGCTTAAAAGTCCAACATATGATCCTGAATGATATGGCAACATTCTATTCTACCATTTCTGCATGTAATCATGTGAAACAATATGGATGGTGGTCTATTCTAATAGAAAGACTACTTTAAACAGACAGATTATATCTATATGTATTTATTTTTCTCAGATAACATATGGCAATCATGCTTTTTCATATAACACCATCTAAAGACATCTATTATATTTTTTTACATAGAATATTTTACATTAGGCCCATGAAACAGTTAGAAATATACAAAACAATATTCTCTGACTTGACAGTGTCTCTATTATATTATTGTCATCATTATTATTATTATTACTCTATTATTGTTATTGTAATTATGATTTTTACATTTGATAGCAATATGTGCTTTATTTTCTGAGATAATCATATTATTGCAGAAAACATCAAATAATATTGGATTTCCTTTACATTTATGATAAAAGAAAAACGTGTTGTACAGACATTCACAGATACATGTATCACACAGTCCAGTTTTACAACAACATTCAATAGAGAAAACTGCAGTATGGTAACTTTATACAAAATTCATGGAACCCTTCATCATTTGAACATTTGAATTTACATATCATTGCAAAAAATAAGCGGGACTAATTCAACCTGATCCCTGGTGCATGTAGCTGCCACAGAAGCAAACTATCATCCTTTTTTTTTTTTTTTTAATAATACAGTTAGATTTACGGAGTTAACTGGCCTACAATATAATTTAAATCTCTCTCTCTATATGTATATAGCTATGTATATTATATTTATATATGTATCTTTTTATATTCCCAAACAAATTGATATGTAATAATAGGTTTTCCTTTACCAAATGAAAAGGAATAATGTCAGTTGGCCTGTATAGCATTTGATTACCATCTCCTATTATCTAACCAAGCAAGCTAACTGAACTTTAAAGAGTGACCATGCATGCATACATATCCACAATATCTAAATATTATGCATGTAAACATATTCATTGCTATCCTCTAGCCTCACCTTGTCACCAAGGTTTCCCTAACGCATAGTGGAAACCTGCACATGCAATAGGACAGAAACTAGCTATGGCTTCTTCTAAACGTACTGACTGAAGGCCTTCACAGTTTTTATACGCTGAAAGGAATGTGCTAGAAAAATAGCTAAAGTTAAGCAACAATTTTCATCAGTTTATTCTGTGTAATGTTTAAAATTTTGTGTTTTAAAGTTGTTACCTAGGGTATCATCTTTACTAAAACTGATTGGTTAAAAATTGTTAAATATTATGTAGCTTTACTCTCAGTGGGTAGTCTTTAAGAGAATTTGGTCACTTCTACCTTTGTTCCTGAGGAGTGGGTTACAAAATACAAATGTAAGTAAACAGTTTATTGTGGGAATAGTGGTAGCTAATATCAAAGTCCCTCATATCATAGTCCTTTGTTTCACATTTTGTATCAGAAATTGCAGCCTGGTCTTTCTCAAATGTGGTATAGCCTATAAGAACCATAATATACACATACTGTAACATGTATTTTAACCAAGACATTGCAGTGGGGGGAATTTTCTAAATAATTTATTTTACTAATGTCTTCATCGGTTTTTAAACATAGGTTTATGATTTTGGTCCTCACTCGTATAGATATAGAAAACATCCTAAAATGATTCTAAAAAAAAGATTCAGACAACATACAAAGTTATTGTTCTTTTAAAAACAAAGAAACAATTTTAACAGTCTTGTTATATATACTATATACTGTAAGTTATATTTGTTTTTGTCAGATATTCAATCATGCCAAAAAGTGTTGGATAGCATGAAATCCATACTGGCCTTGTGCTTTCCAAATGTAGCCCAAGAACTGGGGGGTAAACATTATTGGCTAACTGGAGAATACTGGGAGGGACTAACAGTCAGGCTAAGTAGTATTTTACATATAAGTACATTTGGCCTTGCCCGTTGCACATTCCTCAATATTCAGTTTTCACCTTGCTATCTTCATATTGCATTTATTCACCTACTACATTGCATTAAATTTATTGTATTTATTTCATGTACAAGCAAACGGAATTTAAACTATATTTTTCTTTGTACAATAATACTGTAATATTTAATAGATACATTATTTGTAAATAATTTTATGTTAGCACAAGAATCACACAGGGCCTCCAAATTTAAATTATAAATTCAAAATACAGAGATTTCCTAGGTTCACATTTCCAGGACTAACAATTTTGTTTGCATAATGAATTACAAACTATCACAACAACATTGCTGGGTAGTTTGTCTGTTCTCAAATTTGTTGTACTCTGTATCATACAAATAAACAAACAAAAAAACAATAAAATAATGTAATCAGGTTGGTCTCACATGTTCCCAAGAGGTAGGTGAATAAAAGCAGACATGGAAGTCTGATGGTCGTTCCCAACCTGGATTACGTTTTATTCTGTGTGTACAGTGCTGGTCCCAGACAGAGCCAAGACAGAAGGTTCTAGATGTAGGCCTCCTCATTGGCTGGGTTCTGGTTCTGGTTGTCTGTCTGCTGCTCAGGGCCATTTTCCTGTGCCTTCACCAGAACCACCGGTTTAATCATTATCCTCAGACGCTGGGAGGGCAAAGCACAGGAAGGTGTAATTAAACCAGTGATAATGAACAGCTGACAGACACTGTGATATTGAGGGAAGGAACGTTTAAAAGGACTCCAAAGCACAGACAGCTGTGCTGACCTCTTAAACTTCAGGCTGGTTGTGTACACACTATCACACATCCTTCTGACTCTAGTTAAAGCCCCTACAGACAGATATGTGTTGTAGTGACAACTTTTGTTGAAATTAAATCAAATTGGCAATTTCAGTGTAACCCAAAACTGAGCTCATAAAGATGCAACAAAGGTGTCTGTCTGGAGGTGTATTACTGTTGTTGGACATTAACATCTTCATGGTTTGAGACACCTATCTGTGCTATATAGGCCCTGATGAAACACTTACAATCGACAATCAAATCTGGAAAACTGTAATTATGCTAAAATGCAAAGTTCAGAAAAGATGTGTTTGGTTACATCAAGTAAGGTTCTTAAATGTTGCAGAGCGGAGACATTGTTATTATACAAAACAGGCGAGAGACATGCTTTGTGTATGCATGCTATGCATGGTAAAAAGGTAACCAAGTTGGGGGGGGGGCACGAGACAAACACAAAATAAATACCAGTGGAAGAAAATTCAGTTTGTGTTTATCACGAAATACACAGTCACACTAAGGGGAAAAAGAAACGGCTCGGGTAAAAAAAAAAATACAGGAACAGAGCTATCATTTTCCAAACTGCCGGATAGAAACGTTAGAGGCACATTTGATTTTCTAAACATTCTGTGAGTTGAAATGTGTCTAGGTTAGGACCCTAGGACTTTGACGCAGAAGACATCCACGAGGAGTGTTTGTGAAGGCAAGCGCCTGCCTGTATGCAGAGTACTAATCAGCTGGCTGATTGCTACAATTAGACAATCAGCCATCAGCTGGTGCTGGAGTATCTGACACCTGCACATCGCCTCTGACAGCCACTGTCGCTCCGCCTAGCAATTACCGACCATTTATTCCGTGAACAGCGGCTTTACAGTCATCTACTGTGGGTCTACAGTATATGTGTTGACAAGGACTGTATAGATTGGAGGTTTTCATTTAATGCCTTGTGGGTGACTTGAAGATTGAGCCCTCAATGCAAAAGTCAATATGCACTATTGATTAAAAGCATCAATACATATCTAATGCACTATTTATTATGAAGAATACAAACACACATATACAGTACAGTAAGTTAATGCTAAAAGGCAGCAGCAATTGTGTAGCTTATTAAAATCCTATTTACTAATCCTTTTATTGCGTCTCTATTCTCCACACCAGTTTTCATATCTCTTTCCATGAAGCAATAGGTTTGCTCATTACAAATGCATTGAGCACAATATAGGAATAACAATTTAGCTGAGCCTTTAAACAACCAGTGTGAAAAGGCTTTGTTGTTGCTAAATTGCACCTAAAATGCTCAAACCCCAGTGATGACAATGATGAAAATGTAAAGTTGCGCTGGTGGTTGGCACTGGTTTGAAACACAGATACAGTGAATGCTACAATAAAGTGCTCTTAGTCCTTAAGATTATCAGACATACTGTACCTCTTTGTATGTCCCCTTGAGAGTGAGGAACATGTAGCCCATGTATCCCGGGATCAGGACCATGGATGACAGAGCCATGCACCAGCCCACCCCCTGCCCCCAGGCGGGGAAAACGTAGTCGCCCATGGTTAGGGGAACCATCTGCACGGCACTGAATAAGAACACTCCCTAGAAGATGATCACATTGTACACATCAGTCTACATCGTCATTGTCTCTAATCGACTCCCCATTTACTTTGTCATCTGTTGGCCTCTCTGTCTTGAGTGGCAGACCGTCAATAACATCCTCCCCTGAAACATATGAGCAGTGCTCCTTGACTCCTGTAGTCCAAGTCCTAGTGTAATTTTTTTAAAGGTTCATATGCTATTGCTTGTATACAATAACATTGTATTGTATGTGTATGTATGCTGTATGTTCATTACATTTGTTACATACATCCAAAAGTAGTAAATGGTTGTTTTTAGAAAGCTGCCTCAAACCCTCGGACAGCTACAGAATAGGATTTGTTGAGTGGCAGAGTGAAGGACATCATAGTCTTTCTAAAACATTCATGCTTCTGTTGAACTATGTGTGCTACAGTGGGTCATACTTAAAGACGCCTCCACCTGTTTTGCTCTGCGTCAATTGAACTATAGATCCCACACAACTAATACTTCGCAATCTGCAAGATTAACTATTAAATAGCCTATAGTTGTAGTTGTAGTTTTTTCCGTCCTGCACACATCCAGCATGCTTAAGTGGCAGGAGAATTCTGGACAATGTGCCACTCAGAGATTACAACTCTTAATCACCGCAAAAAAAAAAAAAAAACGTGTACATCTCAATGTCGTTGTTGGCCAGGAGGGATTTTTGCTGTGAGGGATTGAGGGAAGACGTCTGGTTAAATCCAGCCTGTTCCTAACTGATAATACTTACAGCCACAATGAGAGGAGTGAAGACAACCCAGCAGGCCTTCCACCACACACAGGGCTTATAACCAATCATCTCTTCAATGTTTTCATAGAATTTATTCACACCTAAAACAAACAAACGTGCCATGCATAAATATACAGTAAATTATGGAGACTGACAAATGTAAAGTGTTCAAAGTCTTCTGGTGTCTGAGTAATATGTATGCTAACACGTGTGGTGTGAATGTGATGAGGCTTTAACTGTTGGGAAAGCTTTACATGTTAGTTCCCAAATATATGTAAACTTAACCCAAAGAATAATGAAATCGGGACTTTTTTGGCTCACCGTAAAACCACGAAATGGAGACGCACTCAAAGAATACCAGAAAAAGAAGACACATTCCACTGGCAGAGTAGTAGTCAAATAGCTTAAACACATACAGGCCACCCTTTAGGAGGAGAAGACAGGAGAGGAGAGGAGAGGAAAGGAGAGGAGAGGAGAGGAGAGGAGAGGAGAGGAGAGGAGAGGAGAGAAAGACATAAAAGGAAAGAGACGGGACAAAGAGACGTGAGAGCAGAGGAGAGGCAGTGAGCATTAGCTGTACAGTACAAACCCGGTCAAGTAGAATAACATCGAGGTTGAGAGCACCAGTAATATTGCCTGGTGAGGGCTGGTGGCCTCTCATTGGCAACAATGGTAATGTGGGCCTTCCTTTGGAAACACAGCGTTACTGTCATTGTCCAGCACCCACTAGGCCAGAACACATCAAGCATGTCACAGGAGGAGTGCTACTTCTTATTCACATGGCTAAAGAACGCATGTGTGGACTCCTGCTCTGTGTGGCATGATGTGAAGCCAGTGTGACAGACAGTCAGGGTATTCTAGTGTCAAGGGCCAACATGACCATGATCTTTGTCAGTGTATTATATACAAACACACACACACACACACACACACACACACACACACACACAGAAGGGTCTTGACCTATTTACAATATTATTTCCTACTGTAAAAATACTGACAATGTTATGATACGGTATTTATGTTTGCACGTGTCAATATGTCTAAACCAGCATACTGTCCGATGAACATTATTCGGTGCTACTATTATATTTATATATTACATGTAACGGTTGCACATATTGATTTATTCCTATTATTATTTACCTGTGTGATGTTGGACAGACCAATCACATAGGAGATGAGGCAGACGACGGCAATGAAGATCTCACGCCTGTTCCTGAGAGCCTGAGGGAATTCATCGACCAGCGCGGTGATGAAGCCCTCCACAGTGCAGAACTGAACAGAGTGTAGCATCGTGTCAGAATCATGCAAAGGCGTTGCAGTGTCAAGATATGTTACAGCACATTATACCGTAAACAAACTCTTGCTACTATATTTCATCAGAATGTTTAACAATGAATACTGTTTGCATATGGTGGGAAGGATTAACCTTACCACTACAACATCGTTGGTTTGTTACTACACCAAAATAATAGTGAGAGTGTGAGAATTTCTGTTGCGTGTGTCTAGAGTGTCCAATGAGAATGGACAAGCAACATTATGTGACATAAAATGTTATTACAGTGTTAAAAAATATGAATACGTGTTTCACCAATTAAAGTAAGGCTAGAAATGACTAGTTAGTATAGTTATTTATCTTAAAAAGATAGATAGCGTCATTATATGATTAGAGAGCGTCATTATAGCAAATAGCATGGATTTTGCCATTAATGTGGCGCAGGTGTTATGCTACAGTATATTACACACTTAACACTGAAACAATTTTTGCTCATCATAAAAAAGGCCAAGATAG
Organism: Percopsis omiscomaycus; assembly: GCA_027575585.1. NCBI lineage: Eukaryota > Metazoa > Chordata > Actinopteri > Percopsiformes > Percopsidae > Percopsis > Percopsis omiscomaycus. The sequence continues at coordinate 1,001,846 of JAODLI010000020.1, forward strand.
CCTGGGTACTGCCACCATTCTGGGTCTGTTTTCAGTTTAAATGTTTACCTGACTGTCAATTCCCAACATCAGCAACATGGAGAAAAAGAGGATGGCCCAGAGGGGAGAGATAGGCAGCTGGGTGACAGCTTCAGGATAGGCTAGAAACGCCAGGCCCGGGCCTGAACAAGAAACAAACATGGTGCTCAGTGTAGGTAATGAAGAAAACAGACATATAAAATCCAACACTGCTTGTGCAAGTTGGATGTCATCAAGTAAAATCACAGTACTTATTCCATGCCTGGATAATCAACAGAAAACAGACACAAAGGTCCATTTTTCATTTTTTGCCGGAAGCGATAATGTGCTGCATATCAAGAGTGTTATCCTGCACAGTAGCAAGAATCTCCTCTCTGTGGCTTTTGTCACTATTGAAATTCAACATTGATTGCAATTACCTGAGGCTGCAACATCAGCAATGGGTCTGTTTGTCACATTGGACATGAAACCCACAATGGAAAAGATGACAAAGCCTGCGAACATGCTGGTGAAGGAGTTGATGCAGCAGACAATGATGGAGTCTCTGTAGGGGCGGGGCAAAGCGCAAGACAGCCATTGTTATGCCCGCATCAGTTCCTTATCAATATCTCCCACATTTTGGGGAGAAGATTGGAGGGATTAGGGGGAAGAAGGGAGGGGGAGGGAAACAATTTTGCATTCTGTAGCAAAAACGCCCATATAGTACTTTATATATTATTTATATATATTTTATATATATATAATTGTAATAGGGGTCAGGAGATAAAGACAAGGGGTGTTTGGCACTGAAAGGTGTTTACTCTGCTGTGTGACAAAGGCAGCCAAATCACTGAGGTTTTGTTCATCGATACAGGGATGGCAGGACCACAACAATGGAACTGACCATGTTAAATAGGTCCAAAATAGAATGACTATTAACATATGTTGCCTGGTGACCAGAAATAGCACCTGGAGGTCACATCTCAAATGTAGAACGTCTTAATGCTTCAAGCCCAATTTCTGTAAACCAATTATAATATATTTATATATATATATATAATATAATAAGCTGTTCAAGAAAGATTGTGCATACATTTAAGAGTAGGGTATTTGTGATATACTGTATATTAACAAAAACGGCTTCTTCTTTCCATACTGTATAAAGAGTGTAACACAGCATACCTGTAGACATTGTTATGGAAGGGGTTGTAGCTGCCCAGAGCGATGAGAGAGCCCAACCCCAGCCCATAGGAGAAGAAGATCTGCGTGGCAGCGTCCAGCCAGACCTGACACATTGATAAAAATAATGAATAAATAAACTGTACATTAAAAATGTGTAAGGATATGTGCGTAATTATGTAAAGTTCACTATTTATGTTGTTGTTTTTATTTCTTCATCCAGTGATGTTATTTAAAGCCTGTACAGAAAAGATTGTTGCATAAATGATCATAATGCACTATAAATACAATAAATACAGCTAAATACCAAACATTTTGGCATTATGGCACATGGACCAATTTCTTATGCAAATCCAGGGCTTTTGCTTTTTTGTTACTACTGTAGCCAACCCATACCCACACCAAGTAACATCATAGAAAGAATATCTTGTGTCTTGGACAACTGTCAGTTTAGTTTTGGGCACTTCTAACCACTGATACTGCTTTCATTAAAGCTCTAAATTGTATTTATCTAAACAAATAGGAGCAGGAGCAGTGAGTGCTAAGTGTTCAACAGTGATAATGAACATAGTTGTCAATACAATCCTACTAGATTGGAAAACAGGGTTTGACTTTCCGTCATGGTCCTAAATTGGTTCAAGTCTTATCTACTAGACTGGTACTGTTTTGCCTCCACTGGCAATTTTATCCAAAAGAACTGTCATGACGGGGAGTTCCCCAAGGTTCAATCCTTGATCATTTTTTATTCTTATTCAACCTTTACAGTTATGTTCCTGGTAGCCCAAATTATACAAAATTACAAAATTGCAATGAGTGACCATGTGACCAATCCAAATATATACAGCTCCACATGAATTTCCATGAATATTCAATCTCAGATCCAAAGATTTGTATGAGGGGCATAATAAAAAAGCAGGGAAGCATTAAAGACCAGACTACAGTCTTTCAATACACAAACATAGGATGCCTTATTACAATCTTTGTATAACCAGTCCCTTAAACATAAAAAGTAGGCCTATATGCCATCACGGTCAACATTCACTACGGTGAGTGGAAGAGGGGTCTCTCTCTCTCACTCTCTTCTCTGTCTCTCTTCACACACACACACACACACACACACACACACACACACACACACACACACACACACACACACACACACACAC
>JAODLI010000020.1:1004287-1030573 GCA_027575585.1 Percopsis omiscomaycus
CGTGAGTGACTGGCTGTTTGCAATTCGCAACAATCACCACTAGATGTCACTAAAAACTACACACTGGCCCTTTAAAGTCTTGCTTTTGCCTCCAGTCCCCATGAAATTCCTTAGTAAAATCCCTTTCAGCAGAAGTGTCACTACCATTGTTTATGAATGTGAATCAGAGATACACGGTTGGACAAAGCACACGTGCCGGTCCAGTCAGCAATATGTTTCGACTTAATGGGCATGTAGGTGGATCCTTTCTTCTTTTTTTTTTGCTCTGCTACCTCTGGTCAAAATATAAAAACTACCATTAATAGTGTTGTGAATGGCATAACTTGCACTCTGTGAAGGTGAAGGTGTCTGGCTGAAACCGGGCCATGAAGATTGCTTCCAAAAGATGAAGAATCCTTCATAAATGAAACATTCTTACTGGGTGGCAATAGAGACAGTGTCACGTTGCTGTCAAACTACAAAGGTGTTGCTAGGATACGAGAGAAAATGGGTTACAAATGAAAACATTTACAGTTACTAAATCTTCTTCATGTTAAGAGATAGAGAAATGGAGGGAAAGAAGAGATGGCTGGATGGATGTTTCCTTTCCCCCCTTGCAGCATGAAATGAAAAAAAAATGTTTTGGGAACACTAATCTGTTTCTTTGGTGCCTGAGCCTGTATGAATCTGTCAGTCAGGGTGTGTTGACTGAAGATTACGTGGTCTAGACTGCACACAGTCTAAACCCCTTTGTGACTTTTTAGTATGCGTAAGATTACAAATATAATAGACCATTTAGCAGAAACTTTTAAGCTACTTACAGTGAGTATAGTTACAAGTATTAAAGGCGGTTGCATTACAGTGCTCTCAGAACTCAAAATATCAGCTCACTGTTGATGTTGTTGAAACTACAAATTGATCGCAAAGAGTGTAAGGATGGCGGTAGGGGGATGGGTAGGGAGCGGTGTGAGCCGATAAGCTGTGGGTAAAGAGAAATGTGAGCCAGTCAGCACTACTCCTACTACTACAGGTATGGGTTTAGTATCTTCCTCAAGTATGCTTAGTAATGGGCCCATTCCGGGGCTCAAACTCATGACCTTTCAGCTGGGAGTTCAACACCCAAAGCACTGGATCAACCTCCCCCCCTAACATGGCATGGCAAGCTGAGTATGCCTATATAACAATAGAATGTGTTATATATATAGCATGTATATACTGTACATCAGCAGGATAAAAACAAATTCATTGACATGTTTTGAATGAATGAACGGTGCTAAACTAGCCAAAAAAGTCATAACAGCAGCTGAACTGGCCATTCACTGCCTGAATGCTACAGCCGCTCAGCGTGGCTAAACCTCCTCCTCAATAGAGACACCACCCACATCCTCATATCAACAGCAATTTGTTTGAGCAATTCAACAAGTTGCCCCCAGAACACTGAAACACGGGTCACTTCATTGAGAACGCTTTAGACTGCATTGATGCACAATGTCCAACAAAGACAAAAAGAAAGTGAGCAGAAAAAGGGGGTGAGGGAAAATGGGAGACAAAGAAACCAGCTCAAGACTCAGGTTCAACAAACTAGCTGCTCGCCAATACACCCCATAAATACACCCCATCAATTCACTCCTATTGGTCTCCATTGGACAGTTAGTTAGGAGTGCTACAAATTATAATATTTACATTCACAACAAAAACAGTGACCATATCACAGCAACACAGCCAGTAGCCTACATTTGTTTAAGTGGTGTCACAAGCGTAACACAAACACATTGGCACAGGATGCAAACATGTGCAGACATACACCCGTTAACGCGTTCTCTTTTTCTTACATTCTTTCTTGCTTTCAAACACACAAGCACACACCAACACAACTCACACAACGCTTCTTGCCAAGAGAAGCTTCGTACCAGGCCACCCAGTAGTGAGTGAGAAGTGCCAACAGCACCCTGGCACATGCCAATAGAAGTGAGAAGGCTGGTATTGGTATGCTGAATAATAATGGCATCAAAGACCAGTGCTATATAACAGCACCTCAATATTCAATACCAGACATGCAGCCAATAACAGATTCTCACTGAATCTGCTCTATCTAGCTTTTTTCCAACAACGTATCAATATGAAATAATTACTGTTCCGCTTGACTATTTAATATATAACAGGGTCTAAAATAATGTATTCATTATTAAATATATAGTGTAGATTTACCAAGAAAAAGTGAATGGCAAATATGGTCAAGTAAGGCAACATATATCTTTTTATTAAGAGTGTTACATTTTATTTACAAGCAAACGTTAAATATACCTCCACCCATGACCACGTGCAACACACTGCCTCTATCTCAACAAATAATTGGATGAAGCAGCATAAAGTTTAAGCATAACACTAAAATCAGATCAGGAACACCACCATCTAGACTAAACACACGTTATTGCAATGGCTTTATCTGATTGGCTGAAATGAGTGACATAGGTGTGCCCTGTGTTTTCAACCTAGAGATGGTGCTGTTCCTGCAGTTTAATTATGTTTGGTTACATTTTGAAGAAAAAACGCATGTAAACATGAAAGAGATACATAATAATGCCCACGTTTAAGCCAGTGAAACTCAGTAAAAAAAATTAAGTCATTATCACACTATAATCCACCCACTACTTTTGTATTTATTAATTTATTTATTTTTATGGTTGTAAAGCCAAAGCCATGTAGGATATTGTAATTATAAGAGTCACCTCAGCCTTAGCCTAAAAAACAAACACAAAATCACAGTAATGAAATATGACACAAGAAGAATTTAATTTCCCCCCATGACTCTTCATGGAGAAAATTGATAGCGTGATAACTGATGTGAAATGATCTATTCAGCTATTCTTAGATCCATCTGTCTGAACGCTCACCTGTCAGACAATGTTGATGCATTAGCTGCTAGACAAGACAGATAAGTCTGGTCTGAGGGGGGCATAATTTTCTCTTCATCTCAATTATAATCTGTCTATGCCCATTCGAACTGACATTAAACGTTTTATCACGTTGAAAAATAACATCTTCCTGTCCTGGTTGGGAGAAGCAGTGTATGCCAATGAGGTTTAGAGAAAGACAAAGCATGATAGTTGAGAGGAATTTGACATACTTCTCATATTTCTCAGTTTCTTCAGCAGTGTCGAGGGACATGGGTGTGTCAAACACTTTACCAACAGTCTTCACACGGTCTCAGTGCTGAATGGTTGAATTTAAATTTCATATTTTTTTCGCTCCCTTGCACGTGGAATGTCAATCAGCTTGATATATAGAATCGCAAATTAGTGACAAATGTCACTCATACTTATTTTTACTTAGGAAATATGGTACAGTACAGTATACCAATTCCACACCAAATGTGACTTAATAAGATAAGATGCCTGAATCATTGCTAAATTATAATTCAATAATTCCTTGTTCTCTGAATATCAAATTTAGGGATTTAGTGTTCTTGATTTTAGATTTTCTAAAATAATAACAAATGGTAAAGTAAAGAAAGTTTGAGATTATACTGTAGGCTATACACCACCTCACCACTTTTAGAAAAATAAAGTCAACCTTCCTGGTTAAATGAATGGCACAGATGCCACCTATTGGTCAGATTTCTGTATTGCAATCATGTAACCCACGTCCTTTACTGTAGATTCCAGTTTCATGTTTAGTGTAATTTACAAAGACTACAATGTTTTAGTCTCCTAAAACAACTCTGCTGGTGTTAACCACATAGGGCTATTCCAGACACAAATCCAGGAGTGTCCTTTTAAAAGAAGGAAGCTAAGTTATGTGTCTGCACTGCAAAATTCCATAATTTAGAAAACTAAACAAAAAATATGTGTCTTTTCTAAATGCAGGCTAAATGCCATTAGGACTCATATCTAGAGATGGTGCTGTTCCTGCCATTAGGACTCATATCTACAATAACCCCCAAGTGCTGCAAGTAAGGCAGTGGTGTGTGTGTGTGTGTGTGTGTGTGTTTTCCCTAAGCTTCCCATGTCATTCCCACAGCTCGCTCCTCCCAACAAGACCCAGAGTCTCTTCTTATCCCATTAAAACAATTGCCAAGACTGGCATCACACAGATGCACATGGACACACACACACACACACACACACACACACACACACACACACACACGTGGACAGAGAAAGGGGAATTTTAAAATGAATCCTTAAAAGAAAAAGAGCAAAAGAAAAAAATAAATAAACCTCCAAACCTCCACCAGTGTTGGCTGATTGTAAAGGACTGTCACCTATTGTGGGCTTCAAATGGGCCAAAGGGAAGCAGCAGGGCTCAACTTGGGGCCCAGTAAAGGTCTATTCTTCCTGGAAATCAGCCCTTGCTCATGGACCTGAATGCAGCCGGCACTAATCTGCCAGGGCTGTGGGAGCCCACTCTATATTCACAGGCTGTGCCAGCCCAGGCACGGCAACGCATGCTAATACTATTACACATGCTACCAGGCCTATGCCAAAGCTAACACGGTGCTAATGCTAACAGTCTGGTGTCTTATACTCCTGACATCATTTGGTCACTCAAGCTGTTTTTCCTGTGTTCCTGTCTGTGTTCCTGTCTGTCGCATGATCTCCCTCTGGCTCTAGACTCACTAGCTGAAATACTGCACACACACTGATACATTATTATAGTTTTAAATTACTACACATCAAGTTAAAAAACTAAAAGAATACCCATGCAGGTGTTTCCTTATCAGATAAGAAGTGGATCAGGTCCAGAGGTGTAAAGGCTTTTGGCTTTTCTACTGTGTGGGTTGTTTTTATTAAGGACTTTGTCATCGCCCTCTATCTCAATGATTGTGGCACATACTAATGCATGTGACACACACACACACGTTGTGATGAAGTTTAATATTGTGAAGCGTGATTATACCCATCGACAAAAGATGATATATTTCCATTATATTGCCCCTATTTTCACTACTTCATTACAAATGGGTGGACGGTGGACCGTAACGTGTGTCCGGGCGATGGTCAGATTCTAGCCTACTCAACATTGTATTAAGCTTGATGGACAGGAATTATTCAGCGACAATAGCTATATTGGAAGCAATAGCTATATTGAGAACAGAATATTTAAAGGTTTACTTTAGCCCTTTGTACATATTGTTTATTAATATTATTGCTGTTGTGCCGTGGATTGCATTGGCAAATAGAGCAGAGTGATACCTATGGATTATAACTATACATATTTAAGATGAAAAATTAACATAACATTAAACTAATTCAAAGGAACAATAGAATGGCATATTTGGATAACTACAAAGTCTACAATATAAAGACCATGGCCTTGGCCGGGCTGCTGTTATCACTGATGTCAGTCAGGTTGATACCTTAATTGTGTGCTTTACAACACTAGTGTGAGTGTTGTGTTCCCTGTAGGTGTAGTGCCCTTACTGATAACCTCAGATGACCAACATTTGGGACTAGCAGTTATCTAGTTTCCAGTGCAGAATAATATAATGCAAAACGTATTGAGGAGATGACAAATTTTGTTAAACTGGTTAAAACATACTCATCTTGCAAGCTTTGGATCTACGATGAAGAAAGGCAAATTGTAGAGGCGGAGCTTGCAAAATAAGAATGGTTTTAACCAGGATAGCGTATTAACATTGCGGTCTTTACATTTATGAAGTGAAATACTGCCCCCCCGTGGAGTGAAGACACATAAACCCAGCAGTCGCCTACTCACCCATCCATAAATATATATTTATTTAATTTATATATTAAAATATGCGTTTAGTACTAATTGAACACAAGTTAAATCAATCAATCACATTTTAAACTACAAACCAGGGCATTATTATTATTTAATAAAATTAGCATGTTGCTGCTCTCTTTTTTTTTAACTACCTGGGGGACATGCCTCTCTGACGGGGGTGCAGGGTCAGCCTGGAGGAGGTAATGAGTTGGGTATTTCACGCTAGGATATTTGCAGTGACTGAAGTTTGATTTGGGATCAAAGATGACCTTCGACCTGCAAATATTTCTAAATCCCACTAATGCCATGGATTCCACCTCACCATTGTGACATGCCCAATATGCTACAACCAAGGTGGGGAAATAGGGAATTTAGCAGCAGCCAAGGAGCAGGATGGCAACATGGCAACCTACATTCTGCCAGAGGAAATGGAAACATGCAGTGTTTAAAGCAGAACCTACAGTATTAAAGGTACACTCATCAATTGTGTAATATTATGGGAGCTGTAGAGGAGGGGGGTAGAGAAGAGCACTCTTGAAGTTTCAAACTAAAACAACAATGTTTCTGTCATGTTGATTTCATCTTCAGTGGAGGAGTGTCCCTTAGAAACAACCCAAAACACAGTGAATGTAGCACACACCACTTGTGGAGGGAGCAGAACCAATCAGGATAAGACACGTCACATGGGCTACAGCACCCCCATTCTGGGTCATGCTGCTTCGGGACATTTATTAATTGCTTTTTCATTTTTTGTTTTTATTATGTTTTTCACTTGCGCTCCTGTCAGGAGTGTGGTAAATGGGACAGTCAAGCAGCAAGAGTACATCATCATCATCATCATCACATCCATCACCATTGTCAGAATCTTCTTCCTCGTGTTATCATCATCATTATAGTCTTCATAACCAGAATACGTTTTTTCCTCAAGCTAGAAAATAATTTACATCACATTGTTTTTACTGACTTTTTGAGACCACAAACATTCCGGCAACACACTCTAGGATAAGGGAAGGGTAACCATCAGAAAAGCATGACGTTTTGCATAGTATTAAATGAACAAAGACATTGACTTCTTTATTTACAATTATTGTAGAGATAAAAAAAAATCATAAAAACAAGATGAATAAACACTTAATCACTTACCCATAAATGGCTAAGAATGCCGTTATCTGTTGGCATTTTTGTTTTTCTTTGATCAAAAAAAATGCATGCTGCTAAATACAGTACATCGAGGCAGGTGAGATTATATTGCAAGAAGTATCATCGATATCATCATCATCACTCTCATATCATCATCATCATCATCATCCTCGTTATTATTATTATTATTACCACCGGTATCGCCTTTGTTGTCGCTAGATATCAAGATATCCTATTGGTTGTTAGAACACATGTCATTTGGATGTGATGGATTTTGATGGTGCGCCTGACAGGAGCTGCGGTGGGTTTTCGTACAGCTAATCAGCTGCCTTGGCTGTCTGACCCGTAGTACGTGATGATTAGTTTGAGTCAAGAAGAAGAGTTCCTGTGTCGCAGCGCACCATGCAGGCGTTCCTGTCCTGTCCGCTATGGACCCGATGCTCTACATGTACAAAGACCACTGTGCCACTCTTCTTAAAGCTGAAAGTCCTCCCCAATGTAAAAATGGTTTGAGAATGTTGGATTAAGTCTTTCTGATTTTTTTTTTCATTTTGCTTTTTCATTTTTTTTTAAAGAGAAACAAAATACTCAAGTCAAATTTAAACATTTTCAAAAAAAGAAAAAGAAAAAAGAAAACAGCTTCTAAAACAGGACATCTAAGCAAAGTACAGACCATATTTCAACTTAAATAAAATATTTTATTAATATGGTCCGTGAGGCTGTTTCAACAGGCCTGAGCTGACTGATAAAGCTTGTTCACCCACTCTGGATGGACAGATTGACTGGAAAATGACAGCAGGAGGAGGCTATAAAAACAGATAAAATTGCTTGGATAAACGATTGTATATAACTGTGTGTAGTAGTGTATATGATTTCTTAAGTAGAAAAATCTTCAATTGGTTAAAGTTGCATAATGTTCCTATCATGTGATGCTTGCCAATATCTCCAAATAGGTATAGAAATAACAACAAAAGCACAGAGTTGTTTATGGCAGTGGTTCTCAAAATAGGGAGTCAGGATTCCCTGGGGGGCCACAAGATGAAATTTTGGGGTCATGAGATGATTTCAACAATTTCACAATTTCAACAATATTCTTTTTGATAATGTTGTGTTAATCTAGTTCTATTATCATTAAAATGTGCATATATTTAAAGGTGTTTATATATGTTTATATATGTTTTATGTTATTATGTTATGCTATTAAAAGAAGGGCTTCAAAGAACCACTTCTTTTCGGGGGGTGTGGGCCAAAAATGGGTGAGAACCACTGATTTAGAAGCCATGTCCTTCTGGGGGTGCAAAGACTGGGTAAATGTGCCCTCTTTAGAAGCTTCTCTCGGGTAACATCTGGTTGGTCAAAGCACAATAAATAGTTTTGACTAGTGAGTACAGCTGAGATGCTAGAGTACTGTATATTCTGTGACGGCAGGAAGACAAGCTTGGTTAAAACACACAAAAGCACATCTACAATTACACCACAGAGTTTTTCATTCATAACCAGATAGTGCAGAAAAGGATCATCTTTTTTTATATATAGAAAAATGTCAAAGCAACATTCCTTTTATGTTTTTTTCTATTTTTTCTGTTTTTCTTTGTTTTTTTAGATGTTCAAAATTCTGACAGTTTTTTTGGGGCTGTGTGTTTCCCTCTTTTAGAGGAAGAAAAAAAATACAACCCAAAATATAATAGTAATCAACACAATATATCACAAAATGTTTGATTTTCATACAGATAAGCCAATATAACTTAGTTTGTAAATTTCTAAAATGACTCGATCGCAGCCTTTGATGGTCACACAACTTAAAATAGCAAGTCCGTTGAACAAACAAATTTATCTAGAAGATAGTTCACCATAAAGGTCCAGATATCTGTCTTTGATTCAAGCCCTGACCCCAGGCCAGACCTAAAGCAAAGAAATTACAACAAAACAGAGATAAAAGTAGCAATAGAAAGAATGGAAAATACCCCACTGTCTTAATATGAAGGCCCCCATTTGGAAAACCAAAGGCAGGGCACTCTGACTTGATCCCAATTGTAAAGAATAATACTAAGATGCCATGTTAACTAGGAATCCCGTTATATTTTGGTTTCTTTTTGTTTGTTAATTCTCTAAAAATATCTACAATAATTTGACAAAATAGCAGGCAATTTCCAGCACATAGTTTTTCAGTAATAGAACACCAACAGAGCTCTGGTCCAACTTACATGTGAGCTTTTCCACCTCCTTTCTACAACCAGGAAGTATGTCTCTACGGGGTTGTAAACAAATTACATTCTCTTTAAGACATAAATAAGTATTTTAAACCTTTGAAGCAGGAACAAGGCAACATGCCAACAAACAAGATAAACTCTTTCTAAATATATTTGTATATATTTGTATAAAAACATTCTATATATTCTATATATATTTATAGAATGTTTTTCCATAAATCCTATCGTCATCATTATTATAATGTGTTCCTCTTTTCTGACAGGTGCAAAACTACAGTGCAAGTTGAGCCCTACCACCTCAAAACACACTTCCTTTATGGATGAAACAAATCTTTACAGTTGGATACATGAACATGCCACACAGAGAGGGACCTCGAGGGCCAGGAACTGTCCTTAAAATAGCAGTCCACCACAGCGCCTAGCCCAGCCAAATCAAAGAATTCCAATTAAATAAAAACCCTTTGAAATAAAATCTTGGGTAATGTACATTCATGCAGGAGCAATAATAATAATCATAATAATAATCATAATAATAATGTTGTTAATCTATTATCAATATAGTCAAGAGTTATTGTTAGGGGAGCGGGAGTTTAAAAGTCTGTACTGCTTTTTGATTTACTCCTTAGGAATTTCTTCTTCCTACCTTTCCTTCTCCACGACACAGTTCAAAAACATGTCCATTCAGTGGCGCGCACACACACACACACACACACACACACACACACACACACACTCACACACACACGCACACCATTCCCGCCACCACCTTCACCCCACCCATACACACACACACACACACACACACACACACACACACACAGCCACAAGCACCATGGTGCTTTGTGGCTTGGCTGCGCTCTACTGATTGTATCCAGTAATCTTTTCACCTTGTCACATTACTTCCCATTCTCTACAGCAAGAGGGGTTCGGGGAGGGGGGGATGGATGAAACATCTGCATGTTTGTCGCAGGGCCCGTCCTCACTCGGTGGATTGGAGGCCTGAAAGAAGTCGACAGGATCTCTAGCTCGAAACAACGTTCGTGGTTTTTAATGCGAGGAGTTCGGCGTTCCAGTTATGGGTTGGTGGGAGAGAGGGAGTCCTCCCAGGCAGCACGTCTCGAGCTCAGAGGGACACGGTACGAGGGGGGGGGGGGGGGTTGGAGACCAAGGGCTGAGGTGGCAGGCTCTGGTTAGAGGCTGGTCTCCAGGCTGTGCAGAGGGCTGGTGGGGCTGGAGGAGGCGGTGGATTTACTGGTGTCGATGGTCAGGTTGACGCCACTATCGATGGCGTTGTTGTTCTTGTTGGGAGACGTGGGCTGGCTCGAGTGCTTCCTCCTCCTTCGCGCCGACTCCTCGTCTGTGTCGTCGATGAGGGGGATGTTGGGCGTGGAGTCTTCTATCCTAAATTCAGGGTGCGTCATGAAGTTGTGGATGGACGTTCTGGAGTCGGGTTTTTCCAGGCCTTCGTAGAGGGAGCTGCGGAATGCGTTCACAACACGGATCTGTCGTGACAGGGGAGAGAGCAGACGCTACGGTAAGAGGGGACATCGGAGGTGACACGGAAGGGCAGGAGGACCCTTGGAAGGGGAAATACGGGGAGGGAAAGAGAGAGAGAGAGAGAGAGAGAGAGAGAGAGAGAGAGAAGTAGAAAGGGAAGGGAGGAGCCTCGCAGTTGAGAAGAGCAACAGGGTTTGAGAAAAGAGGAGGAGGAGGAGGAGATTCAGTAGGAGAGAAAGCAACCGCAGTCTGTGTTCTGCTTTCACAAGAACACTACAACCCACAACTCACTCAACTAGCGTGCATCAAGAAAGACCCACAATTGTAAAAAAATAAATAAATAAATAAATACACCACAACAACGAAAAGGTCTAAATCAACAATTTCAAGGAAATAAATATCAAAGCAACACAAACGCTCGTTGTAAGTATACGCTTTAAGTCCAATGTGCTGTATACCTAGAAACAAGCTCCGTTAATAAATGAAATGCTCACAGACAAATAAAAGGAGATTAACACATGCAATTTTGAAGAGGTCTGGCGGACAGGGTCAGTAAAAAAAGGTTAGATCTGAGAGATCCAAGCAGGTAGTGTGTATTTCAGAAGATACCAGAGCACTGTCTGGGACAATCCACACAGACTCTGGATGGGACACACACACACACACACACGCACACACACACACACACACACACATACGCACACACGCACACACACACACACACACACACCCACACACCCACACAGAAAGCACAGGGTGGGCAAAATATGGTTCCAAAATATGCTGCTGGTTTGACACGGGCATGGCGCTGCACAGCTCACAACAAAACAACACATCAAAAACTAAGAGTGGCAGTTAAACCATGATGTTACACAGCAGATGGGACATAACGGGGAGGAAACCGTACATGCAACATGACAACAGGACGGTGTGGGAGAGATGAGCTGGTGATGGCAGGAGAAAACACGGGCACAAAGACTGCTGAGACAATAGAAATATACCAACTGTTTTATTGTCAGAGTTCTGACAGTCAAAGCAAATTCTCAACTCCATGCATCTAGGTAAACACTCAAGTACAAAGAAGTGTGTTGCTTTTTAATGGGTAAATACACAAAATAAGAGATATTCAGATATAAAAATGTTGTAAAATATGTCTACATATTCAATATTATCAGCTGTTGTAAATTGATGTATCTATTCTTGTGTGGATTATTTTTCCAGGTCTGACTAAAGCCATAGGTAAATAAAGGAAAGTCATGTTGACTCTAGATAAACTTCAATGTTAATAAAATAGCAGGTGCACTGCAGTACCAATTTCACCCCAAGGGTGTATAGATATGTTTGTGGAGATAACCTCTATCATGTATTGTGACCTGTACTGAAACCATACTGCATGTGCCTAAACGATAACCCAGAGACAATGGTATAATTCATAGTAAAATATAGCAGGCTATAGTAGGCTTCTTCCAAATTTGACAACTTAATTTTACGACTGTAGTTCCCTTCCGACACAACCATGTGCTCACCTTCAGGGCTTTTTAGCGGCAAGAGGGGAGGGGAGGAGCATGGTGGAATTGGAATCTGTTTTGTTTGGATTCAGATCCCTTGCGCGTTCACCTATCACAATACTACAGTATTATGTTAAAGTAGTTGTGTATACTTTTTGCAACAGAGGAAGGTTTCTGCCTGTAACTATGGTAACAAGACAAAAGAGAGAAAGAAAGAAAGAAAGAAAAAAATGAAGACTGAAATGATATAGTGTGATGGGCCTGCCTTTTCCATTGTAATAAACCCATTAGTAAAACAAACAAATAATACACTGTGAAATAAGGGATGAGCCCTATACTTGAATGTTTACCCAGTCCTTTGATGAGTTGGCTAAAATTAGTTCACGTCAATCTCAAGACATAAACACGATGAGGCGGGATGGAGGGGTGGGGTGAAAAGAGGGAGACAAACTCACAACCTGAAATGTCACGCCGTGGGTATCACCCTTTGTCCCGCGCTTCTAGCACTCTGGGAAAACAAACACATTGACCAATGAGAGGACAGTACATCCAAGCCAAATGATTTTGAAATACAGTATGAACAACAAAGAGACAATAAGAAGGAAGAAAAGGATTTAAAATAAAACGCAGTAAGCCAGTCTTCAGAGATGCCCTGGTACCGTAGCTTTAAGGCTGATGAACCAGTGTGTGAGGACGGAATTGATTATTAATATTTAAATCAATGTATGTATTGTAATCAATGTATGTACTGTATGCATATTAATGTGTATTTGCAAAAAACATTAGTGTATCCATATGGTGGAGTGTCTGTTAACATGTGCTTAAGTGCTATGGAGGACCGAAGCTGCGAAAATTAAAAAAAATGTGACCTAATTGTACTATATACTATACAACCAAGCTGTCATGTGACAAGATGGCATCCCAGAAGAAGAGAGGGCAGAGAAGCAGACAGACAGACAGACCGAGAACTAGACAGACAGAGAGTCAGACAGACAGAGCTAGACAGACAGGTCTGACTCACGGCCAGTAGTGGAAGCAGCAGTAGTAGCAGTAGTGCTTGTAGGAGAGGAAAGGGCATTGGACAAGGACATGTGACTAGGACTAGAAACATTGGTTACATCCTGGTTCTGGCTTGTGGTGGATGACTGGCGTCTCAGAGCCCCCGCCCCCTGAAAGGAGGTGCCACTCTTGAAGGTGTTGACCACCTCAATCTGTGGGAGGAGAGTGGGAGAGAACAGGACACATGGCTGCTCATACAGAGACACAAACGAGAGGGACACACAGGTTGTTCAGTGAGCGCCTCATGACACAGTGGAGAGGACAGTCTTAGGCCAGGGTGTAGTTTCTCCCTAACAAATTGTAAAATAATCATTTACATTTATGGGCTACTAAGTAAGATTTTCAGCTCATCATATATTACATACTATATTTGACCATGCAGGTGTAAATATGGTATGTTTGTGTTGTTTGTATCCAATTCAACCCATTTACTTTATTGTGTTGGCTTTTGTGGTGGGAGGAGGAAGGGGTAGTGTCCAAATATAATTCTGGTGGTGGTTGTTGTTGCTGTTTTTAAAATTCTACAATTCTCTTGCGAGTGTAAATCTCACTTAGTATACCGTTTAAGCACCTGAATGAGGAACAAAGTAAAGGATTTGCCATCTACAGATCCAGCCATTTATAGCATCTGGGCTATTTCACAATCATCTCACAGGAAATAGTATTAGCAAGCCAGCATTAAGCTGAAGTGTAATACAATCTACTGCTGTTGTACCGGGGACTATATTTCGCTGTGTCTGTGTGGTGCCGTGTTGTATTTTGTCATGGGATAGCTTCACCCTAGACCAATGGTGACGCATTGCTCAGATGAAGTCATTAGACACCAAAAACCCAGTTATCTCAGGGTTAGACAGGCGAGGCTCTCTGGTATTTCACAGTGACACTGGTCTGGACAGTTCAGGAGAGTGCGCTCCAAGCAGTAGCTAATGGCGGGTGCATTCCACAACAGAATGGAGAGGTACAGTATATTGTATGTAGAGATTCAGGCAATGGATGGAGATCTTCCGCAGGTCCGCACCGATGTTCACATCACTCCCGCATGCAACATGTGCATCTTCATGTACCTGGTCACCTTGAGGTAAAATAACTTCAAGACTGTTAAAACTACAAAAGACACACCTTTACATTAGATCTAAGGCCTCATTCCATAGCATTGTCTGAGGTGCAGTGACTATCCCCACATATTCTACACATGATGCAGTAGTATTTCTAAATGAAAATGGTTTGCTTGACAAAGATACAGGCATAAAGAAATCCAAGCCAGAATGATGGAAAACTCAATATACTGTACCATCAGTATCAATAACACAGGCAGCTGGTCACAGCTGTAACTGAACTGCCAACATTAACTCCAGTTGTGGCTGCGCCTAACCTCCCGTTTCCATTAAAAATGAATGATTTAAGGATATGTTCTTGTTCTTCTTCCCTGGGTCTGTCTAACATCGGCCCGTGTGAGAATTAAAACTTGAATTATTAACTGAAAACATCCTGTTTATCTGTTGCTGTCGGGATAAAGTGGGGTTCTCTAAAACAGCGGTTGTCAAATGTTTTGATTCGTGACCCCCAAAGAGAAGTAGTTCCTTGCATGCAACCAGCAGCCTAATATACAGTATAAAAAACCATAAAAAGAAAGACACAAAGAATGCATATTTTAATAAGAATAATGAAAAAAGATTGTAATATAAAAAAGACATTGAAAAAACGTTTAAAAAAATCTCTTTTTAAAAGACTCATCTCACGACCCTGTTAAAAGCATCTTGCGACCCCTGGGTGGGTCCTGGGTGGGTCCTGGGTGGGTCCTGGGTGGGTCCCGACCCACCGATTGAGAACTACTGCTCTAAATAGAACCATCTCTCTAGTCAACTCTCTCCCCTCCCCTCTGTCCCGTGTTCCCACCTGAGTCTGGATGCGGTTGAGTCCTCTGAACCAGAGGATCTGCCCCCTCCTCAGCTCCCTCTCTGCGTGGTCAATCTCCTCGTTGTCTTCGTTCGCATCTTCCTCTGGCAGTTCGTCTTTCTGGCTGAGCTGACCCGCCCCTCGCAGGAAGCGCAGCCTGCTATTGGGTATTGTGGATATCACCTGACGCATGAACAAAGGTCAAGGCCGGTCAAATCATAATTAGGTGAGCTCATGTTTGACATTATACTACTGTATTTTATTTTCTATTGTTCAGCGTGTGGGTGGAAACTATAAATACTGTATTTGATTTTCTATCATGTGTTAGTGGAGAGAGAAAATAAAGAAAGAATAAATTACAACAGGAAGATAACAAAGAGAAACTAAGTGTAGACAGCAGATGTGTAGACATTAAGAATAAGACATGATAAACCTGAGAAACAATGACATGGATGGATGGACAGATGGGTAGATTGATGGATGGATATGAATTACCTGTCCCCAGAGTAGCTCTCCTACGCCCAGGAACACACACCACATCCACTTCTCCGCGTCCAGGGGTTGACAACTGAAAGGTTTTCCTCCAAACTGCACAATAATAACCTATACAAAGTAGACACGAGTCAGACTCAAACACCATGTTGGCAATGTGGAGGGAATTACTGTACAATAAGGAAAAACTGTATAATAACAACTAAACAACTAAACAAATCTACAGTGAAAAATTAACTAAATAAAAATGTATTAAATACATTTTTTGTTTAAAAAATACTACAAATTATTAAAAAATGTAATATAATAATATAACAAACTAAATAATTCAATGGCTTGACATTATTGTCAATTTAAAATAGGGCCTTACACAGAAACCACAGCAAAAAATATAGTGCCTTCCATCTATGACAGTATATAAACTAAAGGCGTTCAAGTAAATACTGTAAGCTACTTCCTTTCTAACTCACCTGAATGAAAAAGGTACCAAATACGATGGAGCAGAAGATTGGGTTCCTGAAGATGCCATCGAAGACGTTCCGCTCTCCATGGATTTTACGGGCGTTGATCTCATTGAAGAGCTGCATCATGACGAAGGTGTTGAAGATGATGGTGTAATGCTCGGACGGGGGCGCATGGAGCGGGGCATTCCGGCCGCTGTCGATGTCGAAGATCTGCTCTCCTACAGGGTTGGGTTAGCAGGAGATGTTATATGTAATCTGAATGATCCGTCAACCTGTTTCGCCATACTGTATATGGTTATGAGATTCCTATTGATCCCTGAGGTTTAAGTCACGTGTTACAGCATAAATGTTGACAGAACAGTACAAAGACATGATGGGTAAACAAAATATCTTTCCACCTTATAATAAAATGTGCAAATTACAGAATTTCTAAGCAAAAATAGTAAGGTCGTATGTCGTATGGTCGTACAGTAGCTAAAAGAGGACACAAGCTGAATGAATGTAATGCAGTAATCATATGATCCAAAGGTATGCAATATTGTATTTAATACAACATTGAAATACCAAGCCTACAGTAATATTAATAGTGAAATACTAAGCCTAAGTGTAAATGTTCCCATTAACTATTAACTATTAACTAAACATTAAATAAAGCATAATAAATCAATGTAGAACAGTGTTCAATTGTTAAAGTGAAAGTTCTGCATGTTTAAAAGGGCAAATAACTGCACAGTCTATTAAAGGCTCAGTAATATAATTTGGAACAGGAGCAAATAACGAAAAAAGCCTCACGTACCAACAAAGAGCAGAGTGAAGATGATGACGAGCTGGTAGACTCCGTGGCCCAAGATGTTCTTCATCATGGTGCTGGAGATGAGAGGCTTGTTTCGACCGTATGGCTTTCTCTTCAGCAAGGACTCAGTAGGAGGTTCTGTAGCCAGAGCCAGGGATGCTAATGTGTCCATAATCAGGTTGACCCAGAGCATTTGGACAGCCTTCAGAGGAGAGTCCTGGAGGAACACATATCCCATCAGAGCCCCTGTATCTAACTTCAGCAGCCTTATAAGTGCAGTCCAGTGTTAAATGCTACTGTTTAAGATTTTCAATTACTTCCAGTCTGTATTAAGACCCTAGGACTGTAAAGATATATCTGTGGTATTATCTATTCAATTCAAACCCTTTGTTGAGCTCTTTTGAGTGTTTTGAGTGTGCATAAATGAGCTCCTCCCCTAGAGCATGCTACAGTAGCTTCAATCAGCATTACAGGGGTGCAAGACACTATTTGTTTGGATTCTGGAGCACATCCATAAATGTCAATTGTCCTAAAGACATATTAGCAATTAAATCAGGCCATTAATGTGGTGAATTAAATTAACCACACACAAAACTCAATTGCACAGCATGTTTAGTATGTGGGTAGATTAACTTCATAGTGCGTACTTGTACTCTGTTATCTCCCTCTCCTGACCTGTGTGATGCAGGCTCCGGTGAAGGCAACTATAACGGCCACAACGTTGACAGTGAGCTGGAACTGGAGGAACTTGGAGATGCTGTCATAGACGTTCCTCCCCCACATCACCGCCTTGACAATGCTGCTAAAGTTATCATCCGTCAGGATGATGTCTGACGCCTCCTTGGCCACATCTGTACCAGCAATGCCCTGGAGGAAAGGAGTGTTTCACAGTTCCAGTCAAATCACTGAAATTATGGAATTATGTATTTTGCATTGAACTGCGTCAAATGCATACAGCATGAGGTATCGACTGGGGAAATTACTCGAGGCACTTTTGTGTCTAATCTGTAGCTCGATTTATATGGCGGAACAGTCACAGAAGTGTTATTGTATACATTCATTTAGTAAAAGATGACTGTAAATGTCAGGGGGGGGGAAATCCAATACCCTATGCCTTGAGCACAAGCGCCACTAGGGGGAGCTCCTGATCTACACATGTGTAGGGAGAGAGTCTGAAAAAAAGTGTAGAAGTAATGAAGGCGTTGTAATAGAAGGTAATCCATAAAACAGAAATAAAGATACAGCCTAGGGGGGATAGCCTAGTGCTCAGGCTGTTAAAGTCTAAGCCAAAAGATCCTGTGTTCGATCCCGCCTACCTGGATAGGGACCCTTGAGTGACATACCTAACCCCTACCCACTCCCTAACTGTACTCCCTGTAAGTCACCCTAAATGACCTAACTGCAACTGGCACTTACCATGGCAAAGCCCACATCAGCCTTCTTTAGAGCAGGTCCATCATTGGTTCCGTCACCTGTCACGGCGACAACCTGCCTCTGGTCTACCAAGGTGCTATCAATGATACCTGCCATAAACACATGCACACCCAGACACACACCCAATATAAAAGGAAGGCAACTCAAGCTTGATTTCCGTTTGATCATGTGACAATTACATGCTACATCTGTGGTACATGCATTTTGCTTGTGTGTACCATGAGAGTGCAAACATCAAGTTCAGGCCCACAATAGGCAGAGCGACAGGCTCACCTTTGACGAGAGTGTGTTTGTCAGTCGGGGAGGACCTGGCGAGCACCCTGAGCTTAGGCCAGACCTTGTCTATGCGCTCCTGTTCCACCTGAAATGACAAGTTGGAGAACAGCTGCGTTAACTTGACCTCCCTCAGTACGCATTGGTAGCCATGAGTTAACACGGAACTATCCACCTCTACTTTATTATGAACATTGTGTTCTCTTTCTTTCTCTCTCTCTCTCTCTCTCTCTCTCTCTCTCTCTCTCTCTTTGTCTCTCTACCACTCTGTTACCTCTCCCTTCTCGTTGCGGATTCTCCTGTTGAACTCTTTGCCGTCGATGCAGAGGAAGTCCTCTCCGGGGTGGATGATGCCGCACTTTATAGCGATGGCCCTGGCCGTGTTAATGTTGTCTCCTGTCACCATGCGGACGGTGATCCCTGCACGCTGGCACTTCTTGATGGCATCAGGTACCTGCGGGGGGAGACAGACCACGGTGTGTCTATGCTACGCTTGTGGAACGGTAACACGCGCAACACACCGTCCGCTGGCATCTGCCTAGGTACATCCCTAAACGTTGATCTCCCAATAATGAAGATCATCAATCCATCTAAGTCCATTCAAACACAAGGTGAAAACAAAACCTCCATTGAGGTAATGACAGTGACCCCACCCCCCTGCACATTTTAATTTACATGTTACGTGACAAGCGCGCGTGACTGCAATGCGTATGCTAGTCCTGTAAGCTGCTAAACCCCAGAGTTACAGTAACAAAGTCACAGAACGCGCGAGGGGAAGGTTTACATCTATGTGCTTATAGAGGGCAGGGGCTACATCATTCATGGGCTGAGAATGGAAAACTATTTGTAGGCCTTTGCTCATTATCTTAGGCTCAGTGCTCGCAAAAAAAAAGTCCTTACTGTTACTGTAAGCTGAATATGTTAAAACAACCTCCAGATAGTAGGCTAGTACAAATCTGCTATGGGTTGAGAACAGTAGTTCCATCTCTAGATTCATTGTGTTTAACATTCAACATTTAATTTCGTGTCCAACTGCGTTAGCCTGGATCCCCGTGAATCACAACCACACCCACCTATCTGAATAATGCAGCAGTTTCGACATAACTCTCCAAAAGTAGATCCATCTACGGTCTGTAGCCTCAAAGACACATTGAGACACAAGATACATTATTGGTATGTGTGTACTGTATATATGTGTCCTTTTGCCTTCCTGCCTTTGTGTCTGTCTGTCGGCGTGTGCCACCGGTCAAGGCCGTCTTATCAGCGAGAAGTGGAGAGGGCCAGAGGCACCTTATTAAAAATACAGTTTGGCCTGACAGAGCCTAGCAGGTCAGGCTCTTTAATGTGTCGAGCATAGATCTGATTACCCTTCCTTTTGCTGTCTCTCTAAATCCTGTCTTTCTGAGGTCTCTGTCCCTCGTCTCTGTCCCTATTCGACCAGCATGCATGTCTCTTGTGCTGCTGTGTTCAGTACCCACAACACTCAAAATGTGTGGAATATATAGTCATATATTTTTATCTATACTGTATATAAAAATTCAGAATATCAATATTCTAAATATTAGTGGAATATCCTAATTTGGAATAGTGACATAGTGATTTAGAGGCTAATGAACAATCCTTTCAGACAAAGGGAAAGCCCTCCCATTTCATCTCATTTCCAATATTAGCCAATCGTATTTATTGCCTCGCTAACAAGCGTGGAGAGATGTCGCCAGAATGTAATGACTCGGTCACACCGCATGCGTTTTCACGTGCGTTACTTAAAATATCAAATGTCAAGTGACTGCCACAGCAGAGGAGAACGAAAGCATGCTAAATTGGGGCATATTTCAAGACACCTTTGTTTATTTTTTCATTAGCTTGTTGTCGCTCTCGTTGATTTACTCTTGCTTTCTGACTTTATGTCTGTCTAGTATATACTGTATACTATCTATATTTCTGAATAGTTTTCCTTTTTATTTGTTCACCTCATTCCATTGGCTTTACAGAGAGAGAGAGAGAGAGAGAGAGAGAGAGAGAGAGAGGGAGAGAGGGAGAGAGAGAGAGAGAGAGAGAGATAAAGAGACAGGCAACAGTGTAAAAAGGGGGTGAAAGAGATAAAGCTATGCAGAGTCACAGAGAGGGGGAGCACAGAAAAAGGACAGGTAGAGGCGCCGAGGAAAGGTGAAGAAATGGAGGGGAAATGGAGTCAGATAAAAAGAGGAGAATGAATTATGCAGCAGCCAGTTTCCTGTCCTCCTATATACGTGTAACGGGCTATCAAGTGAGGTCAGTTTTGCTACTGTACTCCTACACCTTGCTCCTCCCATTACAGCCCTTCCTTTTTCCTATAACCCAGGCTCCAATGGATCCTTCCGTACGTTGTCCGTATGTACTCTGGGCATTTGAGGTTTCGCTGCATGGGGAACCTATCAGACAAGAGTCATTTAAGATGGATACTTGGCCTTAAAAGAGAAAGTGCAGAAAGATATTCCTTAGTGCAGAGCACATGAAATGCTGTTTCAGACAGTATATGGGAGAAGTCTAATGTTTTCACTGTCATTAGGGTTTAGATATTTATTTACAAGTGACTACAGTACAGTATGTGTACTGTAGTATGTGCTACAAACAAAAATGTACAGTGATTTTGCCCTGTTGACTACTAAGATCTAATCTTTCATTCGTTTGTGTTCATTTATAAAGCTAAAACAATTCCTAAATCAAATACAACAAATATTACCACTGCAAACAATCCCCTGCCAGCACCCTTGAGCAAGAGGCCTAACCCCAACCTGCTCCTTCATCCTTGTCATTGTACTCACTGCAAATCGCTCTGGATTTACAGCGTCTGCTAACTGACATCATTGTAATAAATCGACATGATGGTGGAAATTGCGTTGTGTTTTCTATGTGAACTGAAATAAATTTCCCCTGGGGGACAATAAAGTCATCATAATTATCATCATTATCATTACATGACAAGCACTAGAATCATTGGATCTCACATACTGTACACACACACACAAACACACACACACACGCTCCTACCTCTGGCCGGACAGGATCCTCTATTCCAACGACGCAAATGGCCACCAGGTTACCAAGGATGTCGTTCTCCTCGTCCCACAGGGGCTCGGGGCTTCCCGGAAAGTCCCGGTAGGCCACACAGATGGTCCTGAGGCCGTCACACGCCATGGGCTCAATCACCTTCTTCACCATGTCATCCTTGTCACGTGGGCGGAACACTCGGGGCTGGCCCACCTCGTTGAGAATGTGGCTACACCTGATGCGGAACGGGGG
Source organism: Percopsis omiscomaycus (assembly GCA_027575585.1). Taxonomy (NCBI): domain Eukaryota; kingdom Metazoa; phylum Chordata; class Actinopteri; order Percopsiformes; family Percopsidae; genus Percopsis; species Percopsis omiscomaycus. The sequence goes on from JAODLI010000020.1 coordinate 1,026,042, forward strand.
TTGAAGGAAGAGGCGAAGGTACAGTGTTGTGGCTTAAAGCTACAATCTGTCACTTTACAGTTTGGGATCATATAAAGTGATCACTTTATATTCTAATTTGTTCTGCCTATTCTATTGGACCAACCACTACGTTAGTCCACCACGGATTAAATAGTTTGGGTTAATTTCACATCTAAACACATAGTAGAACTGCAAATGGAAAGACCTATATGAATGGAAATTACAGTATTGCATTATCCTAAAGAGCCATAAGCACAACTTTGTACGAAAAAATGTGAGATTGTAGCTTTAATTACCAGTAGTAACATAAGCTTAGTAGAAGTAAAGTGACAGCAGTGACTCACTTCTTTAGGACAATCTCGGAGGCTCCCTTGCTGTACATGCGGAAGTTGCCATCGGGCAGTTTGATGACGGTGCTCATGGACTTCCTGACAGAGTTAAAGGTGTAGACTTTATAGAGTTTCTCCTCTGGAATCTGGTTCCTGACTGGCTGGTAGTCCTGCTGCAGCCCCAAGACCAATCCCAGCAGGCCACACTCTGTCTTGTTGCCCACCTGCTTGGGAAGCCCGCCTTCCTTGTCAGGGGGCTAGAGAATAGAAAAGAGAAAGATTCTGGTTTTCTTTTCTTCTTTATGTTCTGATGATCTAATATGGACAATCAAATAATAATTTATATTTGAATGGCCATTGTTTGCTTTGGGATTATATAATCTTTTCCACGTTAGCCTTCCTAGTAACCCTAACTGCTGTGCAGTTTAAACCCAGTTCTATTATGTTCCACTCTTGGAATTAGATTTTCTTCCCTCAGTGCAGTACAGCTGATGTAGGGACAGAAATAGTTGCTAGTGATAATTAGCTAGCAGGTGAATGGGTTGCCGACGGTGGGAGGAGAGGAGATGAGACGAATGGAAAGAATTTAGATGTACCATATTTCAGACAAGCTGCAGTTGTACACCATTCCATTTCTAGACATAACATTTATCTAAGAGTTTCCGCATGGACTTCAGATGAGTATCCACTTAAATATCCCCTGGGCTTCAGATTCTCTTGATGTTAAAAAAACAACCTCTCTAGTTCAGTGTGTACAGCAATATTACTCTGGCTACATGCCCAAGTATCATGAGTTATAGATACAGCGATGCAGTATCAGGCACTGGTGATATACTGCTCTAATGGGATGATTCCAAGGTTTTGTGTACCTGTGCATATTATGTGTAATTTCAGAGAAACCACTTGCCCATCTTCATTGGCCTGAGTGCGTATACAATCAGCAGTTCTGAGAACAGGCCTTGTGTTTGCGCTTGAGTGTGCACAATGATTTGTGTGTGTTGTATTTGTGCGCATGTGTGCGCATGTGTGCGCCTGTACATTAGTGGGTTACAGTTACATGTGTGTGTGTGTGTGTGTGTGTGTGTGTGTGTGTGTGTGTGTGTGTGTGTGTTTGTCTTGCGTGAGGCCAGCCTGTGAAACAGCTCTCAGCGTTACCATGGCAATTCTGAGCAAAGCACACTTTGGAGAAGTGACAAGGAGGAGAGAGGGAGCTCTCCACGACTTGGGAATTCTCACTTCTCTCTCCTCTTTTTCCATCTGGCCACTATGTGGCAGATATCGCTCTGTGCTGTTCCAGGGTAACAAGCAGGTTCTCTGCCATCCTGTACACTCATTGATCTTTGGTGTCAACTGAAGATCCCTATGGACTTGTTTAGTTTGTTTAGTTAGTATACAGTATATAATTTCTTATAGGGGCATTACTGAAATTAATGGGTTCATCTGTGGCTTACTGAAATCCTTCTTATAATCAGTGAAGATAAAGAAGGGCTGGGGGGGGGGTGATAAAACATTCTGTACATCCTCATGATTCTGTGATGAATCTATGTGTAAACAATATGTTAAATGCCTTTGCTGCAGAGTGAAACTTTCACTTACGTCTTTTTTTAAATATATCTTTCTTATCCATCTACAGCATATTGTATTTCAGCAACAGAACCTCATTATTGTAGACAGGCCATTATATGTAGTCGTTTGTCAGCGCATGCACACACGCACACGCACACGCACACGCACACACACACATTGACAGCCACGGAGACATTGACACTCATAGATTGTGGACATTTCTGTGAGTGTGCAATCCCTGCTGTCATTTTTCATAGCCTGACACTGTGCGACAACAACACTTTCTCAGGCTGGGTTGCATCTGAAGAACCGTGGGTATCAAACAGTGCTGTTCCAAGTTCTTTACATCTTTAAGGGATCTGGTTCAAATAAGATTCACTGTTCTTTGGTATTGTCCGGAGGGAGGGCTTCACCAGCCGCCTACAACAAACACAGCAGATGTGATTGTGCTCCTATTTGACTGTACAACAGATTGCGTTTGGTTCATTATTAACCCCAATAGCTGGCACATGGCACGACTGCTTCAGTTCCTGGGGTCTTGCTAAAGCCAGCGCTGCCACTTACACCGACACTGACAGCTAAAGAACAGCCTGTCAGCCACGAACATGAACACACACACACACACACACACACACACACACACACACACACAGTGTTAAAAGCTCATACACAGGCATGCAAGAACTCACACAGCTCATACACAGGCATGCAAGACCACACAGCATATAGCACGTTAAAAATCATGTTTCTGAGATATTGCTAAGCAGATGCTTGACTGAAATAGACAAGTGCAGCAATGTTTTTTTTGCATATGAACAATGAACAGATATTCTAAATGTTTTTAATAAGTCCTTTTTATTTCTTTACTTCACTTGAACCTAAATGTAATGTAATGTCATGTAAAATAACAGGTCTACTGTTACCGGAGGAGGTTCCTTTATTCTAATAAACCTAACAAAACAAATAAATACATACACTAAAATAGGATATGATATGATACAATATGAACTGCTTATCTGGAACTAGAACCCCAACATCTTTTGAGCACACATTAAAAAAAATGTGGTTTGAGCTGTGTTACACGCTGTAAAATGCTACTGATTTATTCCTCCAATAAAAAGATTGGTTTGAAGATGCTACCGTGCTGTCCATATTCATCTTGTAAGAGATCTCACTTTTGTTCAATATTTGAAAGTGTATTTGAAGACAATTTTCTAAGAATTTGAGAATGGATTCATTTCCCTTAGAAATAAGTTCTCTTCTCCCCTTTTATCTGCGTGCCTGAGGCACATCTTCTACGAGCGAGGCGTCCTGGTCGAGAAGGCTAAAGAAATCCATCTAAAATCCCATTAATCATTAAAACTCAATCAGACTGCTGGTCCGTGCTCACTGGTAATTGGACATATCTGGTTAATGCTCACCCGAATGTCGCACAACCACAGACAGACAGGAGCATAAATACTTTATCTTGTGTTTGTGGTAAATAATATAATTAATCCCTTCTCTTAATGAGCGATGATTACATTATGAAGACATTGCCTCCCGTTGGTTAATGAGGGGGTAATGCTAATGGCCTCATCGGCATTGTTTGTCGAGTGTTGGGAAGAACATGAACAGACAGTACATTGTACATTGAACATGTTGTTTGAATTAAATCAGGAAGGCCATGTAGCTTACACTATAATTCTGTTTTTATATCTGATATTACCATTAACAAAGCCACTCTCGTGAATATAAGAGGTTCCTAAAAGCTCTGTCTTTTTCACTACTTCTGCACTGAAGCTTTAAAATGGCGAGAATATGTGCTGCGTGACAATCTAGTCCAGAGGACACATTTCATGTCAGGAATCCTGTCAAAATATTTTGACAGTGTGGGTGTTTTATGGGCGCGCGAGAACGCTACACCACAGAACCAGAGACAGGCCAATGCAGCTCAATAGGAGGACATGACACATAGAGCCCACAAACACCGGCTGATGACAGATGTTTGACTCTAGCAGATCCTCTGAGTTTGGTCAACGTAGGAACAGAGTTGGGGTATCAAACAAGAGCAAAAATACACCCGCAAGAATCATGACCAGAACACAATGCTATCTTCTTGACGCAACGTCAAGAAGAAGATACCAAGTTGCGTTGGTATCAATTCAGAGGGAAAGTGGCAACAAAAAAAACAAACAAAAATAAAGAAGAATTAAAAAAACTCAAGGCCGACAGCTACTGTATGAGAATCATAAAACAAGAAGAGGAAAGGCGTAATATACACGACCAGCAGAAACAAGAAAGGCAGATAGAAACAGCCCACTCTCCAAGTCCATTGTTTGATGTGGGCGCCTATGCAGGGCGGCTGGCACGGGATGCCCTAGCTTGGCGTGGCCTGGGTTGGCACGGCGCGTCCGGGGCGTAGCTAGGGGACCAGCTGCCCTCTCCCTGGTCCATGGGTGCACCCGCCGGCGAGGCCATATGCCAAAGGGAGAGCTGGCAACGCCACTTCCTCCTCCACCCGGGGCACTCCTTAATACCCCTCCATCTTACCTAACCTCCTTCCTTCTCCTCACCTTCCACGACCGCTCCCGCCCCTCGTGCTTCTGCCACCTGTGCGTCTTCCTGTCTTTCCTTCTGTCTGTCCATCTTTATTGG
>JAODLI010000020.1:1030673-1046235 GCA_027575585.1 Percopsis omiscomaycus
TTGATGTTTTTACTGGAAAGCGCCTTGTGCACCTTTTGGATGTTGTAAGGCGCTCTACAAATAAAATTTGATTGATTTGATTGATTGATTGATTGATTGAAGACTTGGGGAAAAAACTGCCATCAGTGTTTATTAAACAATTATTGAACATTACAATGATGTACAAATTAACCATCTCATATCCTGTCCTCTTTTCTTGATCCTCTAATCATAACTGTTGCTTAGATGTATGCTATGAGATGGGTCAAAATGACCTGAAACTCCTATAATTTCACCAGCTGGACCATGACATCTATTACATTCTCTATGCTACTACCTACCTACCTACCTACCACGTATATTAGGTATTCATTTTACCCCGTAGTGTATTTCACTGCAGTCTGGCAGTGTCTGCATATCGTATTTTGTCTGTCCGTCACCTTTTCTCATTTCTTGTCACGGGGAAACCGAAATGCTTCCACACTTAAGATTAAAAAGTTGCTTTAGCGTCCACAATTTCTAAATCTCTCTCTTCTCCTTCGTAATCGCAACTAGCAACATCCGCTATTTTCGCTCTACTTGATCTGTAGAGGCAGTAGAGCGCAAAGGATGATGGAACGCATGGGTCGATGGGAATTGTAGTTCCCACTTCCCTCCGTTCTGCTCCACTGCGGCTGGAAAAACGAGGAGGACCTATAGTTTCATACCGCCATGTGACCACGATGATATTGAGACAATTTTGCTCACGATAGCACGAAATTGAATACCATTACGTACCATTAAGTTACTCTTATGGTACCATTCCAACTGGCTTCTCCCATACACACCTATTCGGATTCCTGACCATAATATTATTCATTTGGTTCACAGTTTTTTTTTTGCCTATATACATACTGCTAAAGGCAGTGGTGTATGCAGACTTCCCGCATTCAGAATTTCTCTCTAATGGAAGGTCTAGGACCCCCACTCTATTCAAACCCTGATCGGTTGTCATATCGGTTTTCCAAACTTACCAACAAAGTATTTCATCATCTGGGGGTTATGGTGGGGTGTGGGGGCAATGCGCAGAAGTTCCTCTCCCCTGGCAACAGTCGGGTAGTTAATGGCCTGCACGTAGATGTTGTAGCGACTCATCAGGATGTCACACACCTCTGTGTTCTTTTGCGCGTCCGACACCTGTCAGTCAGACAATCAACCAATTAGGATGAGCAGGTCCAGGAATTTAACAGGGGTAGTAATAGTTCCTTGCTATTGATTGTATTTACTATATGTTCACTAAGTCCAACCACATGCTTTTAATTCACATCCAAACAATTGCATTACAACTGCCTTAAAGTAGTTCTTAACTGAGGGCTTACCAAGGAATGCTAACTAATAGGAAGATATCCTGCTCAAAACATGTAATAGCAAAAGCATAATGACACTAGTGCTCACATAATACCACTTTAAACAAGCAATGAAATGAAAGAAACTTCACCACTATTCCATGAGCAATCAATCATAAGAGTCATAATTCATAAATTAATAATAACTTTCCACATTCAATGAGCCTTTAGAGGGATGCTATTACCCGGACAGGGATGATGTGGCTGGGGCAGTGCACCACAGGCAACCCAGAGTCCATCAGCATCTGTCTCAGTAGCTTGACGTTGCGCTGGTGTTTACGCCTTAGTGCGCGGCCCTCTTCCCCTTTCAGCGTCTGTATGGACTGCCTCGCCCCGGCTAGCAGCATTGGTGGCAAGGAAGTGGTGAAGATGAACCCGGCAGCATAGGAGCGCACTGTGTCCACCAGGGCTGCCGTGCTTGCGATGTAGCCACCCACACAGCCAAAGGCCTTGCCTGAAAGAGGACAGCACACATTATCTCTAGCAACAATCATCTAAACAGCTACAGTACATAACCGAAAACTGAGTATCATTATAGAAATTAGTTGAGCTGTTGTCCTGTTTCCAGCTCTGCTCTAGCCAGAAATGGTAGCCACTAAGGAAACAATTAGCCTCTTGGTTTGACAGCCACTCACAGCCAAGGAGGGTAATTCAATAAGAGCACAACAAGAGCTCAGTCTCCTAGCAACAGTGGAACACCTTCTGTTTAAGCAGAGCTTCTACAAGTTCCCAGGAGCACAAGGTGGCAAAATACAAAGGCCAGCCCATGAACATAACAACAAAATAGGTTTACAAAGAATATATTGTAAATTAATTGGTCAAAACGTCAACCCAGAACTGATAGATAGATAGAATACAATATCTTTTTCTTTTTTTTAAAGTTTACAGTGAAATAGATGTTAGCAACTAGGCCGTTGGAAGCCATGGATAAACCCCCCCCCCCAAAACAAACATTAACACGGTCAACAGATTGGTTTTGAGTACAGTTCAGACACTGACCTAGAGTTCCTGAGATGATGTCCATCTTGTGCATGACACCGTCTCGATCTCCGATGCCGCCCCCCCGGGTGCCATACAGGCCCACAGCATGAACTTCATCTACAAAGGTGATGGCACCAAACTCATGGGCCACATCACACATTTCCTCCAAGGGGCATACAGCACCTACAATATGAATGAAGAAAAAAAAGATAGGAAATGTAATGCTAAGAAGACAGAAATAAAACACCTTTGTAAATCAATGTGTAGTCATGTGTCAGCGTTATCAAACAGAATAGGGGGTTATGGTGAGCTGACCATCCATGGAGTGCACCGTCTCAAAGGCTACAATCTTGGGCTTGGTGGGGTCACCCTTCTGCAGCATCTCTCTGAGGTGGGCCATGTTGTTGTGGCGGAAGATGAACTTCTTTGCACCACTGTTCCTAATTCCCATGATCATCGAGGCGTGGTTCCCTGCATCAGAGTAGATCTCACAACCTGAGAGTAGTGGAAATAAAGAGCACGAGAGAAAGAACAAAGATAGACTTTTTAAAATGAGCATGTGAATAGGTTGTGTACTAACTCTGTCATTCTCACTTATTCACTACTAGATTATTCTACAAACTATTTAGTAATTAAACTGGAAAGTAGTGATAGCAATGCTACAATAATAACAAGTAGAAACAGCCGCGGACTAAAGCTTTTAACATCAGTCAGCAGTGTGTTTACCAGGCAACATCTTGGCCAGAGTGAAGAGGGTCGAGTCGTTGGCGACAAAGCAGGAAGTGAAAAGCAGTGCAGCCTCTTTCCCATGGAGGTCGGCCAATTCCTTCTCCAGCTCCACGTGGAACTTGCTGGTCCCCGAGATGTTCCTGGTGCCGCCGGCCCCCGAGCCGTGTTGCTGTAGTGTATCCCTGGAAACAGAGCACAATCAACCTCGTATCAAACTTATATATAGGCTCATTGTTCTATTTGAACAGTGTTGAAAGACCATGTGAAAACATTTAATTTAGGCCGATATTGAAGACATTTTGCTGTGGTCCCACCTCATCTAGGAAGGGTACTCAACACTGGTGCTACTGCTAATCTACAAGCAAGGCAAGAAGTTCTACCCATAACATCTATCCCCATTCCTTTATCTGTCCAGTTCAAGTGCATCTACCAAATGCAAACCCTTTACAGCACAAAAACACACCAATTGCCAATTAGCAATGCGACACGTTTGGTAAGGTGTTGTCACTGCGGAGGGATAAATCTCACTAGGCATATAGCAACAAGTTCAAAGGAAAGAACAGATGAAACAACCAGTACTCACATGATGGACTGTACAACACGTGGGTGTCGGCTCATGCCCAGGTAATCGTTGCTGCACCACACGGAAACGCCCCGCTTGTTCTCGAAAGACTCTGTGTAGTCATCAGCCATGGGAAAATCATTGGCCAGTCGGTTCACCGTCTTAAACACGCGGTAGGTGTGGTCACTCTTCTTCTCTTCGATCTTCTTCTCAAAAAACGTATCATACTGGAAGTTGGAGACTGCCAGAGTGGTTTGGAAACACTAGTTATAATTTAGCACTGGTGTTATAGCATATAAAAACATACCGTATAACTGCTGTAATGTGTTTAAAAAAAAAAAATAACATTTACAGCTGCTGGGCAGGTTTTCCTGAAGGAGGTGGGAGACCCTTTTTGGACGCTGTTTCAGAAGGCTCTTCATTAGGGTGGCACGGTCCCCCTCGTCCATTTTAGAGGGATTACCTAAGGTGGGCTGCTTGAGCTGGGCGGCAAACACATCTGGAAAACACAAAGAGAGGGGACAATTGCACTGGAGCACATATCACAGCAATGACTTTACTTGGGAGTCTCTCCTAATCTGATTCCCACAATGTCCTGCTTTATACCACAAGACAAATAATTGGTTTGGTTTTTGAAGGTCATTTGTATCTTTTTTTTAATAAATTGGATTTCAGTGAGAAAGAGGGATGGTGCTCCCATGGCTCCTTAAGGTAATTTTCTTCCTTTAAATTCCAAACAACTTATTAAGATCATACCCTTTTGGACAGTGCGGACTTCCTGAACATCCTCCTGGAGGTCCGCGCTGACCTGGCGGACCACGCTGCTGTTGCCCTGACCCATCTCAGCAGCCAGGAAAGGGCATTTTGAGGCTGCTGCTTGGCCACTGGGTGGTACAGGGTGGCCATGGGGCATCTTGGACTCCACTTCAATCTTAGGACCTGAAGGTAAATGTGAGCAGTTTTAGATTTGAAGATGCTCTATTAGGATTTTTAATTTAAATGTAACATATTTAAAATAAAAAAAATAAACATATAATTCTATATTGCACAATTTGCCCTAGTATTGTAGCACTAGGTCACATTAGATTCAATTCAATAGGCACAACTTGGACTACAATCGGTTTGTTTTTATCCCTGCTGTTGTAATGACACAATCTCCCCACCTTCACCAGCAGACATGGCTTCCTCAGTTTTCTGATTGGAAGAGGAAGAACAGAGCGTCCGGACCAGAGATGAAGACAGGGGCCTGGAGGCTAGGTCCATCATGATTGGACATTGTTGGGCGTAAACTACCAGTGACTTTCTGGCTTGTTGGAAGAAAGCCTGAGGCACACGGGACAGGAACGGACAGCGACGCACTATCACATCCATAGCAACTGATTGTCCAAATGTCTAGTGAATGCAAACAGAAACCAGTGTAAAAATTAGGCAGTAACATATACAGCAAAATACAGTATACTGTAAAACTACAGTATAGTCATATACAATATATAAAAACATAAATTTTAGCAGCAAGACTTACTGCAAATAGAAAAAACCAGAAAAACTAGAACCTCCTTAGCAAAGAAAAACGTCATTCCCCACCTTGCCCCACCTTTCCCTGGTAGAAGGACTGATAACATCATGAATCACATTACAATCCATTTAACGATAATAAAGATAATAGAGTAACTTTACACCTCAATTTGAAGCTAGAGTTTTGCCAGTGAATCACTAGTCAACCTGTTTGCCATGTACAGTAGGCTATTATCCTTTACGTGGGTGGACCGTCAAACTCACACACGGGGCTATTCTATTGTAGGTTATCAGGCCAGTCTACGGTTCGCACTTTTTCTGAGACAAAAGCATTTACAGAAACACCCCTGTAAAGGTTAAGAATGTTTTGTCTGACCGAAATCAATTTCTGCACAATTTCTCAAGAGCATTTTTTGCTTACTCGGTCTCGTCTCAGAATTAAAAGCAATTGCACTCCATCAGTTGGACCCGTATTTTTAGCGCGAGACCTCAAGACCATTATTTTCCGACTGGGGTGACCAGGAAATAATAATAATAATAATAATAATAATAATGTACATATCCTCAAAATGTCAATAATTATCAATCAATAATACCCTAATAAAATGAATTATGTTGACTGTTGTAGGTTTTTAATGCATTACTGTTAAATGCATGTTTCCATTGTAAGTGTTTACTACTGAAAAGGTCTCCCTGTAAGTGTTTGCTCCTGAATTAAGGTGGCCCTGTGTTGTAGTTAACTGCATTATCATTTTCTTAAATGTAATTAGTTGATGAATTATGTGTGTGTAAGCCCATGCGTGTGCCCCGGGGAGCATTACTGTTTGCATTGTAAGAAGTGTTTACTCCTGAATAAAGGTGGCCCTGTAAGAAGTGTACACCTTACTGTATTAATGTATTGTTAATGTAAAGTTATTTGCATTACACTGAAATCATTACAAGTTTCACAATCCCAGTAATTTACATTGCAGTTATTAAGATGACAAAATTCAACACCTAAATTTGACTCCAGCCGTGGTCCTCTTTCAGTCTTTTAAACCTTTCAAAGACTCAAAGGTCTCAAACTTTTAAAGACTTGGTCTTGACTCGGACTCGACTAAGACGGTCTAGACTCCATCACTAGTTTTTAGTATACAATAAGACTCCGGTTTTGTGGAAATTTTGGTAGACTTGGACGAAGTTATCAAATGTGACCAAAAACTTGGATGGTTTAAGGGTTGTCTGGCTAGTGGTAGCATAGATGGCTCTAAAATTCTGTCTATAAGAGAGATAATTATATAAAATGTATACAGAAGACAGATTTGGTAGAGGTATTTTCAAAGACCCCAGCCACACTATGTATCATGTTATACCAGTCAATCCAAGAGGTTATTATTGGCAATGAAACTAGCTAAATAATATTAGCTAAGCTAATACCAGTACCGGTAAGGTGAGGACACGAGTGTCCTTAAGTGTATTTGTCGAGAAACTTACCTCGTTAGTCGTCACAGGATATAAAATCAATCGTTCCGCTACTGGTTTATTTCCCAAGTCGTAAATGTGTAGTATTATATGATATAAGCGAGGAGCAGGAGGAAAAGAGGGCTTCGTTATCCTACACTGAGGACGAACGAAAGGACAAGGATGTGCAGCCGATTTATAAGAAGTCGTACGTCGACGCGATGGGGTTCTCGCGAGAAATGTTTCAGAGGTCCGTCACGTGATGTAACTCGAGTAAATTACGGTAGACATATGATGGTAGTATGTACGTATAACCTGTCTATAGAGGTTACTTGTGTAAAAACGTATTTGCGTTTTCTCACGTGTACGACACTATTGTCGCTTCTAAATAAATGTCATATATCTTCGAACGTGTATACATGAGTTATCATGAGTTGTCAGGAACATGACAATAAGACATGTCATGTTCCTGTTGGGATGAGGATTGTTATAACGACTTTCCAATCCCTCTGTATGTTTGCAGCCAGTGGGTGACCTCTAGTGGCAAAACTACGCCACTGACTTGGGGCGTATGATCCCATTCAGGATTTCCTGCTGGTTTTAATCTTTATTTATACAGTCTATGGTTTTAATTATCTTTGTACAAGATATAGATATGTTATTGCTGAGGCTCAGTTGAGCTGCAGTAAAGCAGCATTCACACACAGTTTTTATAGCCTGACCTTGTACACTTATACCAAGAACTTTCACACCATTGGTTATAGTCTACTTCGACATTACTATGGCCTGCAGCAGCAGAAGAAAGCAAAATAGGAAGATAAATTAGACTACATACAGACAGTATACAGGCATTATTTATATCCTCTTACAAGTCTTCGTATATGTGTGTCAACACACCACTATTACACATGCACTCCACTTTGTATTAAATTCATAAATATTAATTATTAAATGGTGAATGGTGAAAAGCGTAATCATACCCTTTAGGCAATTTCATTAACATACCCAAACATAACCATATAACCAACCTCTTTGACATACAGTAGCAGGGTAACATTTATCCCGGAAGTGAAGGTGCTATGGCAAGGGATATTGTTTTATAGATAGGCCTATAAACGAGAAAAGCACAAAATTATAAATTATAAATTATAAACAAAATATACATATAAAAATATACCAAAATTCATCTTGATAGAGCAGTAATGGTTACTTTGTCATTTGTAGAATACCGAAATTACACTAGGCTATATGATTTGCGTTTTAATGGGCGTGGGTGAACCGTAAACTGTAGGGGTGAACGCATCCGATCTGGGCTGGGCATAGGGACTTGAACCGCGACCGTCCTCGTGGGGGAGTTTACTTTCCTTTTCCTCGGTATCCGAAAATCACAAGTAGTCATGGCGGCAGGCCTGTGCAGTGTGGTGTGTCTTTTATGTGCAATTCTGGTCTCTGTGGTGTCAGGTGAGTTAATGAGTTTCATATTTAACAATGGCTTTTATGTTGGCCTATATGTGCCACGTTGTCCGGCTGTGGTGTATTTATTTTATTGATTTCTTAAGACGTCGCTGTTGACAGCGCGTCAAGACAGTGCTATTCTCAAGCTAATTCTGTAGACAAATTGGTTGATTGAGGTTCTTGGAGAATAAACGTCGCTACCACAATAGTCTATTTGGGGCAGACTGTATTTTTGTTGCGTAGTGTTATAAAAATTAATATTATTAGTTGTCAAACGAAAACGCCATAAGCCACTGCGGCGAATCGGATGCGCTGAAACAATGGTTAAAGCATGCAGTGTTGATGCACGTCTTTGTTCTTTTTCTTCGTCCGGTCTTATTTAACATTCCCGATCTACAGTTTTTGGTCACGAACAACCTACAAATCCATCAATTAGAAACAGATGCTCTAAATTCTAATCAAAATGTAAACATATTCTTTCCAATTGGCCAACGCTGTGGTTGATTTGGTAATTAAGTTGTAGACCATGTTTTTCTCATCTTGGCCAACTGATCGTCCATTGTGTCATGTGTTGAACAGAGCATATTATGACCCTAATAGGCCTACGTGGTAATATGAATTGTAATTTAATGTAAAATAAATTGGGTATTGCAGTATAAACTATTTATATAGCAGTAACGAGGCCCGGATAGAGGTAGCCTACCTCTAATTGTAGGCTACTCTAAGTCACTTTAGATAAAAAAAAGTTTGTTAAATTACTTTTTGTAATTGTATTGTAATAACGTTTCAATCACAGTTTTGTGGCTAAAATGTCCCAATGTGAAATCACTTGTTGTTTCTAGTTGTTCCTCAAATGTAATTTTCTCCGCAATAACTGATGGTTATACTGTTATGTTACAGCCGAAGACAAGGATTGTAAGTCTTACACAGATATTTATGGCATTTACCACGGGGAACAGAAATGCTTCCTTGGATTTTGTTGTGGAGACTGTAGAAAAAGATACTGCTGCCAGAATTACTTTAATCGTTTTCAAGAAGATAAACAGGATGATTGCCATGACAGGTATTATTCTATGCTGTTCTATATTCTATTCTAAACTGCTTTCTGCTTTTAAAGGGAGCCCCCCCATTCCTTTTTTGCTGCATACATATAGGCATACTGTAAAAACAAACACTGGCCAAGAACAAAATAAGTTATGGACACCATTTAACTGTTTAGGTGTATTTTATCAAAGGAAAATAGAAAACAATAGCCCATTATTTATCTTAGTAGAGTTGTGGTGTGCTTCTGACATCTGCTGCCTATCATGCAGGGATTAAACAAACAGGAAGTGCTGTATTCCTTTTCAAGACCACATCCACCTGTTCTCAAATGGGCTAGATTTATTCTGTGCTTCTGTGTTTTTCTTTCTGTGTTTACTAGTGGTATTATTTCCCAGTACACATGGTATAGCTGTGACGGATGTAATTGGCTACCATTTATTGGTACTATTTATTTAGTATTATGCTTTAGTTGTTATTTTCTACTATAGTTCTGCTTGTACATTGAAAGATGGCATCCTTGTTTAATAAATTTTCCTTTTTGTTCCTTCGTAGATTGGAATATAAGACTACTCCCATTATCTCGGGTGTTGTTGTTGGCTCCATCATGATCATTATCATCACCATTTGTTGCTGTGTCTGTCCTTGTTGCTGCCTCTATAACTTATGCCGCAAGCCACGACGTAAGTAACATTTGATGAAATAATAAAAATGCAACACTAGCAATGTGGCGTCTTTGGTAGCACAGAATAAATTTGCAAGTGGCAATTTCAATAGCGCTTAATGATACCGTAGCTTGAACCTCCATTAAGCATTTATTTTTGCCAGCAAGGGGAGGCAATTCCCCAACAGATTTGAAAATCACTTGTAGCAACATGTTGCACTCCCGCTTACAAACTTACTGCCCAGTAGCCAGAAAGAAAAACATGCCAAAACTATAGCTTCACTTTGGTGCAGTCATTAACTTTAGTTGCATTTCCAACAAGCCACACAGAAGCAGTCCTGTGGTCTCTAAACAACTACAAAAATATGGATAACCAGTAACTTATGTAAGTAAGCCAAAGCCTAATAGACCTTTTTCAGAGGGTCTTTCTGTCCTGTCTAAATGAATTGTTGAAGTCCTGGTCAACACAGTAACTTTGAGTTCATGTGGCTGATTAGACTTGTTCTAATCAGCCGACTTTCTCGTTGTCCGTCATTTTGATGGACAGGGTTGTAAATATTCTGTCATAATATATGATTGCCCGTCATTTTCATTACATATTTTTTAGCAGTGGAGAACCGTGACCCTCAACACTGGGACTTCATTGTTACCACAAGTAACACAAAAGTTGCCGTATGCACTTGGTGCGTGCAATCCTCAAATGAATGGTACATTCAGTAAAGCTACCCTCACACACGTACACACACACGCGGCGTAGTGCATAGTCTACAACCTGATCTACATATTTGCTTTATCTGTGTACTGTTACTGTGGCAACACTGTAATAGGTTTATCAAAATGCTCGTAACAGGCCTAGGTTGTCACAAACGCGCAGACCAACCTTGCCTCTAAATCCGACAATATGTTACATGAAGTTGGACGTACGCATATTGTTTCAGGATTGGCTTCTAGTTGTCTAGTTTGACCTTTTTAACAGTAGGAGATGGGAGAACACCAGGTTGAATATGACTGTCCAGGACCGCAGGCCAGCCCACCACATGACTGCTTAGCCTTACAACAGAAATGTTGCTACATAGCTCAGTGACTTTTCGAGTACAAAATTGCAAAGAGTTGTTTGTCATGGAGTTTGCCATTCGATGAAAAGCAGGTGTTCTAATTTGGCGTGCTTCTGCATTGGTTGTTGTTCATCATGTCTGTGCCAGCAGCCGGATTTCCTGCTTTTGTAGGGCTTTCAGAGATAATATGTGTCAGCCTCTCAGTCTTTGTCACAGGATGTGGCCTATGTAATATATACACCGATTTGGAAGTGCTTTAAGATTGCGTTGTACCACCCCCAGAGCCCCTCAATTTTGCCCCAGGAGTATGGAGGAGCATACTCTTGGCAGGTGTAGCAGGGTCATCCACTGAGTTACAAACCAAAACAAAGTTTTTGTAACCACAAGAGTAATTCCAGACAAACCTCCTTAAAGAGCTACTGAACTTTTGTCAAATTCTCGACTCATTAGCTTTGTTACCTCAATATTAAGTGCTACTGCTGACGTTCACCATGATTTAACCCTTAGTTCACAGTAGGTGTTGGACCGGCAACTCAGTTGCATTCATCAGCAATTGACGTCCATTGTTTCTGAAACGCCTCTTGTCTACAAAGCTGATCCCTCTTTCTGGTAGAATGTATTCTCAGCTACTCACGTTTTTAAATGTTTACATTTTTTTAGGTTTAATTTAAGGTATACAGGCAATTCTTTTTATAATCCAAAATGTAAATGTATCATAAATTAAACATTACAATTTAAGACGCCGATTGACTTTGTAGATATAGCCTTGTAGCCTTTATGGTCTTGGTCTGTAGTGTGATGAAATCTCATTCAGGAATTTTTGGACTCCACTCATGTGACTCATTGTCTCCATGAAAACTAGAGGTGGGCAGGAGCTCTCTAAATATGTACCATTTACAGGAAGTGGTTGTGGTGACTCGCACACCCTCAGAAAAATAATGGTTGCAATAGGATACAAGCACAGACTGATGCCATTTTATAATCTGAAATTCCTTCAACCAACCCTTAACAAGTAAATGCCTGTCTAAAAATCCTACTTTTATCATAACCTGATTAGAACCCTAATCAGGTTCTAATCAACTTTCGTTAAATTGTCTATTTAAAGCAAAATAGTTTACTTCTTATATTAAATTAAATTATGTGGTCAACAAAGCTTACACAATCCCTGTAAAGGATTATTATGTTTTAATACTTTCACAGTTTTGGTTTGAATGGGGGAAATTATATTGTGTACAATTGCTAGTGCTCGGCTTCCTCTTACTTGTTCCTCTTATTTACCACTAAAGCACGGCATGCACTTAAATACTGCCGATGGGGTTGTTACAAACTCAACACAAGTTTCCATCGCCAGAGCCTCAAAATGACTGTAATCTTGACTGGAAAACAGCATGCAGCTTTGCAAATGTATACAGTTGTGCACTAAAAAACGGCTAGCTAGCTATTTAGATTTTACCACTGGCTAGCTCCTTCCTACATGCCAAAACGCATAGTGTACCTAGTCAGCAGTTGTCTTTTATTTCTATTATTAATTGCAGTTACTTCATATTTGAAATTCCTATCTGAAAATCGCATTTTCTATTGTGGCCCGTTTCTCATGCTTTTCCCTCCTGTTTGTCTACAGCGGTCATATCGACTTCCACCACCACTGTGGTTACCTCTAGTACTCCGTACCCTCAGCAGCCGACCGCAGCCTCTGGACAGTCCTACCAGGGTGGTCAGTACCCCAACTACCAGCCTATACCGGCCCCGTCGAACTACGGTGCACAGCCTGTGCCTCAAGGCTACGGTGCACAGCCTGTGCCTCAAGGCTACGGTGCACAGCCTATGCCTCAAGCCTACGGTGCACAGCCTATGCCTCAAGCCTACGGTGCTCCTTACCAGGGACAGCCTTATGCACCACCTCCATATCAAGAAGCCAGTACGTTTGTATATATTTTTTATTATTTTTGTACTGATGTCTTAAGCCCAAAATATACCAGGAGTCAACCAGGTTGTTGCAACTGTTCGGTTTAGTGTGTTTTATATTGTCGTCTGTAGTTGGACCTGGACGTGGGTTACAGTCAGTGTCAACAGTCAGTGTCAATTTCTCGGTAACTCTGTAAATCTGTAAAGCGTGTACAAAAGGGATAGGAACTTTTCCACAGTTTGATCACTGGTAGTTATTTGTGGACATTTATTGATCAGACTAGTATTTTCTTTCCAGTTGTGTATGCACCCTTTTAGTTTCTGGTTTCTCTCGTGTTTGCTTGATTCTGCACTCTGTGATTGCGTCACCGCTGGCGGACTTTGCCGAGAGTGAGAGAGCGAGTTTGTTGAGCTCCTTGTCAATTGATGATGGTCTAAAAGCTTGTAATGTGGCTGAATGTTCTTTTTTGTGGTTGATAAACGTAAGTAGTGGTGTATGTTTATTAACGGGTTGCTTTTAGGGTTAACTCGAGTTATCCAAATCAATGTCTGAATGGAATGTGTTTGCAGGTAGTTTTAGCTTGCCCGTATATTAAGCTCACTGGCTAGTAGGGCTGGGTATTGGCAAGGACCTCACGATACGATACATATCACGATACAAGGGTCACGATACGATTATATCACGATACATTGCGATACAATACATATTGCGATATATTGCCATATTCCACATGGTAAAAATAAAAACAAAATAATAAATATCGCGATATATTGCTGTATCGTTTTTCTTTCTTTCTTTTTTTTAGCACAGCCCTACTGGCTAGCTAACTTTTGTTCATGCTCTTAGTTCATAATGTGTATGTTTCTATGTAAATTTATGCTTAATTTATGTGTGACATCACGTTGAGCAGTCATATTTAATTTTGGTTTAATTTTTAATTTTCAGAACCTACGTATTTTTTGGTTGTTGATGTTTCTGAATAGGCTGCATAGTGGAAGCAGGTAATTGTAGGCAGGACTGATCCTGTGGTTACTGTCAAAACATTCACACAGCCTTGATGCTAAACCATGTTTCTTTTTCTTCTTCTGCTTTTTGCTTGCTCCTAGCTGGTCCGGCCTACCCTCCAGCCCCGATGCCCTACAGCCAGGCTGCTTACAGCCCAGGCCAGCCAGCATATCCTCTCCAACCTCCAGTCCAGCCCCAGCCTCAGCCCAATGCACCACCCTCACAGCCAGACTACTTTGCCCAGCCCGCCTACAACCCGGACTACGCCGCGCCACCACCCAAGACTGGATAGAATACCACAGCCTGGGCTATGTTCAGAATTGTGGTCACTTTTTACATATGGTCAGAGTTGGAAGTTGTGTTATGTGAATTAAGGAATGAAACAATATCATGTGTATTGACACGGGAGTGATGTGACATCTGGTCTTTTTCCCTTGATTTGTTGGCAAGTAACAATGTAGATACCTATACATCCTTAGTGGGCATATTTTTTTTTTTCCGCTTTCCTGACCACTTAAATAAAAAGTGTATCTAAATGTTTCATAGTTTAACCTTCTAAACAAGGCCACAAAGTATTTTGTAGGCTTCTGTGCTTAGTGATGATAAACCCAATTTTGAGCCTCAAATTCTCCTGCTGTAAGGAAATTATATGCGGGTTTACTGGTCAAACCGAGCCAGGACTTGTCTCCTACCTTGCCTTACCTTACCTTGAAGGTTTAAAAGGCATTTGCAGTCTTTTCCTTAAAGGAGAAGTTGTATAGAAATCGTGCATTGTTAAAGCCCAGTAGCCAGATGAGGAAACGGATGACAGTTACTATTGCCATATCAGTAGATGTGGTTTCCCCACACCAGCCTGTTACAGTTCTGTTTTTTGTTTTTGTTTTTAATAAACAAGAATAATAGTTTTCTGTATTGCCTTCTGCTTATGCAAACCAAACTTTTTTTTTGGTAATTTCAAAAGACTAAAAATGCACTTTTCAAATGCTGGCAAAAGCAGGAATAGTTTTGCAAGTGTTGCAAAGGGAAAAAAGACAATCCACTGCACAGTGTCATTGCTGTCACATGGCAAGTTTAATTGGAATTTTCTTCTTATTTTTTTTTTTTGTAAATCAGATTGTTCTGAAGCCTTTAGAATATGGTATTAGACTTTCATTTACATATACTACAGCACACACAGAAATAGACATGTTAAATTCTGATGCTCAGCTTGAAGGTTTCCTGCTGATTTCCCAATTGTCCCAATGTGTTGCATGTTAAAAGAGTTAACTGTAAATAACACCAATTGAATGTCATAGAAGTTGGGAGCAGAATATCTAGAGGATGAGAATTATTTTTCTATTTAGTCCAGATGCATGTACGGGCTTGGTGAGCTATATTGCAGGCATCAGAATGAGGCCAGCAGTCACTGAAGAAAATGTGGGTCCTACTAGAAACCAAATGCAAGAGACACCTGTGCCTTTTTATTTTTAATGCAACTATTACTTCAGCCATAATGGCCATGTCATGACATAGTTTTGCTTTTTCTATTTATTTCAATGTGGAATTTGCTTGTAAGCGTGTACACTTTTACATGCTCAAATGTGTTTTCCTCTACCTTTCGTGTGAATTCCTTGGCCAATAGTAAAACTCTGACTCTCATTACCATTGAAAGCTAGGAATTCAACTTAGTGTTTAATGTTTTGGTTTTTTCCTGGTTATAAATGAATAATCATTCAAGGTGGTTTGATTAAAAGTTCAGGGGGTATTCATTTTCATAATTTGTCATATTTCTTAAAATACATACAGTACAGGCCAAAAGTTTGG
The DNA here is from genome assembly GCA_027575585.1 of Percopsis omiscomaycus. NCBI lineage: Eukaryota > Metazoa > Chordata > Actinopteri > Percopsiformes > Percopsidae > Percopsis > Percopsis omiscomaycus. The sequence continues at coordinate 1,046,194 of JAODLI010000020.1, forward strand.
ACACACCTTCCCATTCAAAGTGAATGGGAAGGTGTGTCCAAA
>JAODLI010000020.1:1060937-1073021 GCA_027575585.1 Percopsis omiscomaycus
CCCCCCCCCCCCCCCCCCCCCCCCCCCCCCCCACCGTCTAAAGAATCTCGAGAAAGAATAGCTATGAAAAATGTATCTAAAAAGTAACAGGATTCCATTGTCCACAAATAACCCTTGTTCTTAGTTTATGTTAGTAACAACACAAAACTGTAATTGGAGAGGCCATGTTGATCCTACCTCTTCCAGCTTTTCAATGATCATGGAGAATGCTTTGAAGATGGCGGTGGTTGGACCTGCCAAAGTAATGATCCTCTCAGGACAGTTGCCTTCAGAAATGTTTATGCGAGCCCCACTCTATGAAAAAAGAAGAAAGGGGGTTGGGGTCTAATTTCCACTACATAAATTCCCTCTTGTATTAATGGAACAGCCACTTTTTAGACATCGTGTGTACACAGAAAAACCTACCTCTTCTCTCATCTTCTTCACAGATTCACCTTTCTGAAAAAACATCAAAACCGGTCGGTTGAATCTCCTTTAAAGTAAGTGACGCAGCCATCACTGAAAAGATGCATGAGACAACTTACCTTGCCAATGATGCTACCAACCTCCTGAAATAGAATAGACAAAATGAAAAGTTCATTGTTGCCTATAACATTTATTATATCATCTTCAGTGGGGATACAAACTACCCCCCTATACCCCACTGATTGTGGACTACATACACTCCAGCCACCCTCCCCGATTTATTCACACACACACACATATTAATTCCATGCAATATCATCTGGGCAATAGATACATTAATAGAGATTACACAAATTTGTATTTATACACAGTACTTTCAGAGTTGTGATCTGTAACACTTTGGACCTATTACTATATTTATTGGCCCTTCTGGCCAATAAATACACCTACTCCTTTATGCGACAGATGGCATATGTTCATAGCTGTGGAAATTATTAGCCTAAGCTACACCAGCAGAATGTCGAATTCACTTCGAGGGCACAAATGCTGTACTGCTTCAGACTTTGCGAAGACGACATGCTACCTTCAGACGACTGAGGCTACGGGAGCTGTTTAGCTCATACTTGCGATTATACGTGGTTGTTGAATCGGATCACGTTCCTAGCACAAACAAACCGCTCCAGAGTTAGTTTGGAACCAGACCAAGACCACTTTATCTAAAGGGTCTCGGTACAGTAGTTTTGGTCCACACATGCGATTACTGTGTTCACACCTGCCCAAACGAAACACAGCAAGGGGGAAAACGAACCAGAGTCCGATTTAACCAGACGAAGTGCTGGTGTGAAAACGCCCTAAGAGCACTAGGGTTGTTAACCTCCCAACACACATAAAATAGACATGCAATTGTCTTACAAAAACAGAGTATGCAGAGACATGGTCTGCAGTCTATTATCAAGTAACATTCATCACATCGTTGTCATTGATACATGTCTCACAGCCACTCATTACTATCCATCTATCTATCTAAGACAGCAGAGCAGCAGTCTGCTGAGACAGGCAGCTGAATAGTGACCTCACCTTGCCATGCATAAGCAGCCTGATAGTAAGGGTGACATTGAGCCCTCCTTCAATCACACCGGAGTCCATAACTGTCACAGAACTGGAGCGTATTTATCGGTGCAGAAATGGGGTCTTTGGTCACCAAGATGGATCTAGAGGAACATACAAAACAAAATGAGAACTGACAATTATATCAGATGGCTTGGTGAATTGTAATAATTAGCCTACACAGTTACCACATATGCTAGTATCATTTGAGGGCATTTAAAATGGCATAAACCACTTCTGGAGAACTGTAGATAAGGTAAGAACGGATGCTGATCCAAATAAATAGTTGCTTAAAATGGCACACTCCTTGATTTCCATCTGGAATTGTCCCAGGGTTGAATCCGGCATTTCTGGTTCAAAGCTCAAGACAGCAGATACTCCTCCTCTCTACTCATCCCCATACAGAGCTCCCATGCCAATATCTATCACTCCTGCTACAAGCGCCCACACTTTAATGGACAGTTGTTTCAACTGTGAGCTGGGTACAAATTTGGGGTTATGAGGGCGTTATAACGCAATCGAGAAGTGTAACTTTAAAGTCTACTGATCTACACATTGCTGCCTAATCTTAGTGTTTCTGCCTCTAGTGAAATGCATCGAAGTACTGTTATAGAATTAATTATAAAACCTTTGGATTGGGGTTTGTATTACATTAACGTAGATTTGTCGAAAACGTGTAAAAGTAACGCCATCTTACCACAATTTGGATATAAAACAGTAATTTCCATGTTTATCTGTAGTAGCCATATCAACAGTTCAATAATCAGTCTCACTATAAATGACACCACTTCATAGATATTGTATGATATTACTATCCTAGCTCATGAACAATTAGATCCCGTTTGAGGAACGATAAATGAATCAAGCGCATGTGAGCGCTAGTTAGCCAGATAGCTAGTTAGCCCCATTAGGCTAAATGTTATTATTAACTAGACAGTTCAATTATGTGAGTCCCAGATAACAGCACCCAACAAGAAACTGAAACCAAAACGAATAAAACAAAGCAACATCCATGTAGATAAGCGAAATCTATTCTCTCTCGCTGCGTGCTTTACAGACAGCATGCTCGTCATGCGGCCTGTCCACCTCACGTGAAGCCTGTTAGCAAGCTAGCTAATTTAGCTGCTACGCGCGATTGCTTCACGGCTACCTTTGATTCCACGAGAATAAAAGAAAAAGAATTCATACCTGGCTCGAGCGTTGATATGTGATCGGGGGGAGGGTGGGGTTGTAAGGGTAGAAGGGGAGAGGTTCGGGAGGGTAGAAACCCGGGGGAGAGTTTAGAAAGGATTCGGGGAAGAGGGAAGAGTGATGTGAGATCGAGCTCCACTCCTTTACACAAAGACAACAAATTATAACCCCTGAACCTTACCCTTTGACCCCCCGTCAGGCAGTTTTTGGAATGTAGAAACGGTAGAACATTTTATTATTACTACTATGCTACATAATTAATCGTATGTACGGATATGATTGACGTTCTAAAAGTAAATACGTAAAAGTTAACTTTTGGGCTTGTAAATACATATGGGTATTTCTACTGATGGGAATTAAACATATCTTTTTCTGCCATTATATAATAGATGTGAGCCAATAAAATAACAGGTGTCATTAATTTGATGGTAAACCTTCACCAGGGTTAAAGTGGAAATTAAATACTCGATGTAGCATAATTTGCTAGATTAATTCCCACTCTAAAAATCCTTACAGGTTTAACACTGTCCGCGAAACTAGATTCAAAATAATAAGTAGGCCATAACAAGTGCAGCGCCATCTTGTCCTATCGTAGAATGTTACGTCATGTGGTTGGTTGGCTTGGAAGTCCTAGCTAACTAGGACAATGACAGCACTGACAACCACAAACTCAATGGAGAATAAGCAAAAGTCAAACTAAAAAGCCATGCAGGGGGTGGGGGACTTAAAACTGCCCCTGGATGCAGCAATGCATTTGGTTTATAGAATCAATTTCATAGTCAAAAACCAAAGTATGTCCACTTCATGGAGGATAGTTAGACGTGATGCTAGGATATGTAGCGAGCACTTTCTAAACGAGGACTATGTAGAGGAGAGGGTTCTTGAGTCAGGTGTTGTGGCGGTTCGCAATACCAACAAGCTAAAGTCCCAAGCTGTCCCTGTTTGACTTTTCCTCCAGCTTGGGTGTACAGATTGTCTGACCAAGTCTACTAGCATAGCTGTGCGCCGTAAGGGTCCAACTGCGCTCCCATCTGGCAGAACAGAGGTACGACCCCTTTATTTATACAGTCTATCTATGGGTACGACCAGCAAGGCCGAAATTAACAGAGAATCCAATCAGCACTATCTTTGAGAATAAACAGTGACCTTAGGGTTATGTTACCTACTTTCTCGTCAAAACACATTTAGTTTACAAGATAATAATTAGATAACTTGATATGTGCACCCCACGACAACCATAAGAAGCTAACAACCTAGCCTTCTTACAATGGCAGGATAGGAACTCCTAATATCCACCATCTCCGTTGAATAAAAAAATATTTTACTGTAAACATTTTGCCATCAATATCATCTTAAGTACAAATGTTTTCACAAGAATAACCACCAATTCTTAAAAACGTTATTATTCCAAAATAGTGGTGCTGTTAAACTGTTTAGAATTAAACAGGTGTTCTGCTATGAAAACAACTGGGAGTCCGTCTGCTTGGTGTTCTACATCCCCGCCGACTAGCCATAGAACTATAAAAAGAACTGGAGTTTTCTCTCTCAAAAGGCAGCAAAAGGGAGAGAGGTAGGGGATTACAAACATACGCAGTCATAATGAATTGACTAGAGACTAGGGGATTCACAGCTAGATTTAGGATGCAGTGAAGACATGAAACCAGAAAAAATACAGAAGCAATTTTGGATTAGGTTTTTATTAAATTATCAAGTTTGTACATAGCCTTACTGTATGTGGGGTATGTATCAAAGCAATGTAAATATTGTGCTAATATTCCGCTGCCACATCAAAATCCACCAAAATGCATTGTATGTGTGTACATATAAATTAATAATAGTGATACTACTACTACTACAAATAATAATACGTTTTGACATTTGCAATAGAAACAGGCTGGCAGGATAAGACATGCTGAAATGTGATAATAGTGTAGGCCCTACGGTTTTAATGTACACAAGTGTGTTTTTATAGTCCATTTACAATCTGAGAAAATACAATACTTTGTCCACAGAATTTATTTTCCGTTAACAGCTACTGTCATTAGTATAATGCTGTTAGTATAATATTGTTTATAGACCACTTCATTGGCAGCTGAAACCAGCCTCTGTAGCATCAGTCTGAGCTGCTGCTGCTGCTGCTGCTGGATGACTGGAATGAGACGTAACAGTAATCTTAGTAATACTGCAATCTTGTGCGTCATTGAGCAAGCCTGGCATAAAGTCACAAACATCTTCCAATTACTCTGGCAATAGTAATCAAATCAGTCAGGACTGGGTCGGGGAGTCCCGGGATGTTTTAAGGGCAAAAACTGGGTCAGAGAGTCCTGACTCAGTTTGGGTTAACAACTCATTTCAACTCATGAAATGAGTTGAAGATTTGGAAATTAACTTTTGAAAATAGTAGGATTATGATTATGATTATTATTATTTACAATTTAATCTATTGTATGATCTAATTGTAAATTGTAATTGTAAATTGTAAATTATTATTATTAACAACTTACTAACTTTTGTGTGATTGATTTACTTATTTAGAGGAGTCACTGGTCAAAAGAAAAGCACAGCTCTAAAACTAGAACTACAAGTAATAGAAAATGTCTATGTTTACATGTACACATTTTCCACTATTACTCAGAATATTTTCACATTACAAACTCAGAATTTAGGAATAGGTGTGTGCATGCTAATGCAGTTGGTGATGAGGCAAACAAATCGTTTGAACTGTTCTCAAAGCCTCGAATATGCCAATCCTCTATGTCGTTCATGGCTACAACTCACCTTGCCCCCGTGCTTATGTGACTTCTTGGCCTTTTTCATCTTTTTGTGGCCCTTGTGCCCAACTACGCCCAACCCAACTCCTCCCACTCCAGCCATAGGATGTAGGCCTCCATGATGATCTTTGTGGCCTTTGTGGCCCTTGTGGCCCTTGTGGCCCTTGTGGTGTTCTCCTTGGGGACATTGAGGATATGGACCTGGATAAACTCCTGCTGGAGGAGCAACTGGGTAACCCCCAGGAGCTGCAGGATAAACAGGCTGGCCTGGAGCTCCATATGGCGCAGGCCCAGGATGCATGGCGGGGTTTGCACCACCGGGATATGGACCACCGGGATATGGACCACCTGCTGGATATTGGCCAGGGAAGCCTTGATTTGGAGCTTGTGGAAATGATCCGGGAGGAGGTGCACCAGGGTATGCAGGGTTGTAGCCCGGTGGGTATGCAGGGTTCGGTGGTCCCACAGGAGGAGGAGGACCTGGAATTACATATAAATACGCACAAACACACACACACACACACACTCTCTTTGAGATATATCCTTGATTTTAAAGCTGATATGCCTTATTTTCTTTCTTATAATAAATAATAAAATATTGTGTGAGTAAGGTAACAGAATAAAAACGTGTGCAGACATTCAGCCTGTTCTAGTGCTTCTTTGTATGATGTAATGTAATCAGATCTTTGACACTGAACTCCAAATACACAGTGAATATGATGGGATCCAGTAATAATATATCCGTCTCTAGTTAATGCTGATGTCACTTGTTCTAAAAGAATGCTTTGTTTGTGATGACTGCGATGGCGTTTTGGCTGCTATTGACAATTGTACATTATAAGTCGCTTTGGATAAAAGTGTCTGCTAAATGTCTGTAAAGTAAATGTAAAATTTAAGTTGTGTTATGGATAGCAGTTTATGTCTTACCTTGGTTCGGCCACATAGTGTGTGTTTACTCACAGACCTCAAAAGTAAAACAAAAGTAAATTATTAGAAAATTCAGCACTGAGATGGGCGGTATTCCAATGTGCATGTCCCATAATATGCTATAATTGTGTTTTAAAGCAACAAAACATTTCAGCTAGAGTTAAAGTTCCTATAATGACACCCAAAGGTATAACGTGTAGCCTACCAATGATATGTATTAGCTCATCAACATCAAAGCGGGTGGTTGCCATTTTAAGCACCTGCTTGCAAGTTATCTTTCTCTTATCAAATTCTATTGGCCTAAGCTAGCCTACTACAAGTTTTTGAGCCACATTTTTTCTATTGAGGGAAAAGAGTAGCTGAGACTATGCTATAAGAGATGTTTGTTACTTGCAATAAAGGTAACTTCTCCCTGGTACAGTAATTCTATTAGCATTAGGCCTTACAAAAAAACAGTGATCAATAAACCAAAATATCAGCACTTAATCCATACACTGTTTTCCATATTCTACTAAACATTTACACGAATAATTAAATTGTAAACCCTTTTTAGTATTATTTTCTATGCCATATTTCTACACTTACCCTTTTAGCCTACTTGTGTTCTAGGAGGCTATATGAGGAAGTTTTCAGGAATTCTCGGGAATAAAGGGCAAAGTGCTTGTCTTCCGGATTGGACTGCGTAGACGTGAACAAGCCCACATAAGCCCCGCCCGTTATCAAAAGCTATGCACATTATAATGTGCATAGCGGGTACGGATGGGTTATAATTTGGGTTATTAAAGGCTAAGGTCAATCAGGATCGCGACGTGGATGGTTGTCCACGACGGCGTGACACTTTATTAACCTAGAATGAGCTGATTATTCTACTCACACAGGGAGTGTATTATGGCGTCAACACATGAGCTATACTGTAGCTACTGACACACGATTTCCTATCATAGGACGGAACGGTAAACAAATACGGTACACGCAACCCTATGATGCTTAACCTCTCCACATGGACCAAAATGAACTTAGTTGATTTATAGTGGAACAGTTATTTATACTGTTTCCTGAATATTAACTGTAGGCCTACTGCCACACATATCCTATACATCAAGACAGAGACCTAAAAACTACAAGGTGTATAAATTCTGCTACCAAAAGGACCACCTGATAGACAACATGTAGTTGTATAGGCTATAGGCTAATAGTTCCAATTTACATTAATTTACAACTTCACATGAATGAACTAACACAAATAACAAATGGGGAGCTTGATTTGGTGACGATAAAATTTACTCAACTACATGTTTTAACGTTCTGAAAAACCCATGCATGCTGATAATAGCCATACTGTATACTGGAGGAGCCACCTCCAGCACCACCTAGGGGTCATATGTAAAAATAACATTTCTCTGCAAATGTGAGATCAGGCCTTACAAATCTAATTTGAATTGAAACACAATCAAAATAACTACAATCAAATGACCACACTTTATCATGTTTATTTTCCTTTTTCTGAGATTGTTGTGAAATTGGAAGTAAAACCAAACATGGATCAATCAATACTTCTGTCCAGAACTTGGAGTGAGAGTGCATGTGTGTGTGTGTGTGTGTGTGTGTGTGTGTGTGTGCATATTTGTGTGCTAATAAATCCAAATTGTAACAAGGCCAAAATGGCAAAAAATTAAAACCAAATATCTACCATAAAGATGGTGGCTCTACTTATCAAGTCTGGTTGCTATAATGATTTGTTGTATAACATTTGTTCGCCATGTAAAATAATGTCAATACGAAAGTCAATACTCTACTCCTTAACAGTGTAATTGTACTCGATTTGAATGAAATCTTCTGCTAATTGCCATAATTGTAGCCTACATGTGAAAGGTAAGCACATTTTCTCATACAATACATTGCAGGAGTTTATAAAACATGCAAACTATTAGGCTACTTTAGGATGAAAGGGTTTAGGGGTATGGTATTCACTTTATCTAGGGCCCACTGTGCAAAGAAAAAAACATTACAAATGTTACAACTGGGTTAAAGGGTGAGTAGTCTTTCCACAACACAATGAGCCGTCAGCCTAGCATCTGGGTCATGGTCCCAACAGTCCGTCACTAGTTCCTGTAATGCATATCCCTGAAATTATAGATAAAGATTAATAAAAACAAGTGTTTTATTTAGTATCTCTGTATTTATATTAGCTCCTAGTCTTTACCTGGTGTTTCTGTTCCCAGCTTCTAGGAATGGAAGGTCTCATGTTCATCTGGGACACATTCAGGATGAGGCTTTCCAATGTTAAATTTGATCCCAGCTCAGCCTCATAAGGCAGCTGATGATCTGGCACCAGGCTGCCTGGAGGGAGATTTTAACAGGTTTGACTGGATTTACTGGTTGTAATACTAGACTTCTAAAGAAGGAAAACATTGCCTAATCATATGTGTCTTAATACAATTAGGTCATTTAGCAAATGCCTTGATCCAAAGCGACTTACAGCCAGTACAATTACAATTATTAGGAGCAGGTGGGGGTTAGTTAGGCATCTTGCTAATGGATGCTTACAGGTTGGCCGGGCCTGTTGGGAATTGAATCCTGGGAGTTGACCACCCTAACCACTAGCCCATCATATTGTTCTTACTGTATTTGAAAACACACAGAAATTCTCATTGGGTAAAAGGCGCAGTCTACAAATATTCATTTAATGCAAATTATTTAGTTATTGGTTTAAAACACATAGGGCTCTAGTTTTTGGATGGTTAGTGCGTTAGTGCTAACGCAGATGTAGTGACAATTACGAGAGGAGTGAGAGGAGCTGATTTGATTGGCCATAATTTAAGATGGCCCCACCACTCCTAACAATAACGTATTCATTTTAATCCAACCCTTTTACAACTGTCCTGCTGTTGCACCCAATTACCTCCACATGTCCCAAAATTAGCAAAAAGCTACTGACCACGCCTTAGATCGACTTGTGCCGTGGATTTGTGCCTCCGCTTGCGCCCATACTGTACATACTTGGCATATTAATGTGCCTCATGTTCAAATTCACACACAGCGTATAGCCCTGCTAAAGGGGAATCGCGACGTGTTACGCAAGCAATTCATGTCCACCTGGACTGAAAGGGAATCTACTGTACCTTCAAATAGGCATAAGCAGCGCATCCAAATCTCCCAGAGCAGTAGTCCGAGAGCGTAGACATCGGTTTGCTTGAGCCACCAAATGCTGTTTAGGTTTACAGAGCCTTCCAAGACCTCAGGGGCCATGTAGCGCAGAGTGCCTATGTTGGCATGACCCTGCAGAAGATTGGGAAGTTGTGAAATAAACCCTTCTGGTCTGAAACTAAAGCTATGTGGAGGCCTTCTAGTCAGTGTCCATCTCCTCTAGGTGTCAATAATACGTCAATAGCATACTCAGTTCATTGTATAAATGTCGCCTATAAAAAATTGTTAACAGGTACACTTCTTGATGTAGTTACATTTCTGCCATAATTGTGTTACTGTATGTTGTCCTGTTGAAACAAAATGTTATATTTATTCTGCTTCTTACAACCACAACTTTTCTTATCTGAATTTCCCCTTAGGAACCATTAGAGTGTTCTTACTTTTGAGTTTGAATATAATAGCTTAGACCTCTAAAGATTTCCCAATAATTTTCAAGTAAAATAGTTGTTTAGCCGGATACTGTATATCTGAGTCTCACCTGCATTGCTCCGGCCTGAGGCTGCCAGTTGTGATAGCCAGCACATGAACGCAGAATTGTGGAACACCCAAAGTCACTCAAGACGCAGGTGCCATCTGCCCTAACAAGTACATTGTCACTGCTGAGGTCTCTATGGGCGACCGTGGGTTTGTGCAAACCTGCAACATTTGGGATGGGGAGACACGTGCACATACAACACACAAGTTTGACATAGTGAGTGCACAGAAATATGGAGATAACAATTTCAGCCAATAGCCTACCATTTCTGTAAAAGTCAGAGTGGAGGTAGGCCAGTCCCTGTGCTAGAGACTGGGCCAACTTTACTGATGATATCCAGTTACTTGTCTTCCAAGACAAGAAAGAGTGGAGTGAACCCTACAACATATTAAAGATTCATGTCAATATTTCTTTCTTTCTTCACTTGGATATTTCATATATCCACAGAATAAAGAGCAGACAAACTGTTCAACAGTTCCAACTCACATATTCAGTAAATTCCAGAACTATAAACCACTGTGCACGCTTCGGGTTTCTCACAGCCCCCAGGAAGGGAACAATCCCAGCATGCTTCATTAGTGGGAGTTCATAAACTTCCTTCTCCAAGGCGAACTTGTGTTCACAGCCTGCAGCGAAAACCTTCACTGCTGCCACAGATTCACGGTACTTTGCCTGCCATACAGTGGCAAAATTCCCACTGCCCACAATCTGAAATTAAACAGGTGTAGCATAGATAAATACAGGATACAGTTAATTCATGAAAGAAAGCAGCAATTATTTGTACCAATGTTTGAGCTGAAAATAACAATATTGGCTACAATATTGGCTATTAATGTAATACTATTTTTCAATATATTTACCTGCTGCAATTCTATGTTGTTGCTGTCAATATGGGTGGTATCTAATGTGTGGCAAGAACACAACAGTGTAAAAGGATCACCATGGAGAGATGCTTGTGTCTTCCCATCTGATAAAATTGGAAACAGACAATGGCATGCATGCAGTTTTCATTTGTTTTCATTCTTACACTATATGGTACAGTATTAAAAAAGTTTTCTATCAGTGCGGTTCACTTTGGCTACAGAAGAGAAGTGAGAAACATGCTTTAGAGTAACAAATAACGGGTGATAAAAAACAATGACAGTCCACAGCCGAACAGAGATTAAAAACAGAGTCAAGGTCAAAACAATACATCAGTAGAATTGAATATATGGCAAACAATGATTATACAACTGTTGCTTACTTTGAAACAGTTGCTTTGAAAACAATCATAAAGCATAAGAATTCTATTCTAAATCAACGTCTTTGAAAATGTTGCGATAGGAGACACAGAATTTCCTCAGTATCCAATAAACAGCAGATTTCCCCACAGGAGGAGGGGTGAAAATGAAGGAGAATGAGGACATTGTAATCCTCTTCTGAGTAAACATCTGTGCTCTCCCACATATGTATGTAACCTTGTACTAGTTATTTATGCACATTAAATTATGTTTGTAATCAACAGTATGTTGGAAAATGTGACAACATTTTCTAAAATAAAGAAAGCATTGCTTTATACTATACAATAAAGACATAATTTATGACTTTAGGTCTTAGTCTATGTGCGTGTTGTTAGACTAATATAGAAATACCAAAGAATACCAAAGAAATGCTTATCAAAGGCTTAACATTAAACAGTATATTTTCAGCTATTCTCTGTTATGGTGGAAGTGAAAATCCTTAATAAAAAAGGATCTTACCGCTTTCTTTGAAGCGCTGCCTCCACACAGCAACAATAATCAAAACACACATAATCAGGAAGCCAGTGGGAATAATAAATGCAGTACAATTCACTGCATCTGTAAAGTAAAAAACAAATTCTTACTGTACAAGGTTCTGCATGAAAGATACAGATTATGCATAAATCCCATACAATATTTAGAATTTCCATTTTATAAAAAAAAGAACACACACACACAAACAGTCACAGGACAATTATGGTATTAAAAAAGGTCAAACAAC
>JAODLI010000020.1:1073121-1091073 GCA_027575585.1 Percopsis omiscomaycus
GTCACGCACATGCTACGGAGGACAATGAACACACACACACACACACACACATATATATATATATATACACATACACACACACACACATATATATATATATATATACATACATACATACATATACATATATACATACATACACACATATCTAGTTAAGAAATAAAAGACAGAAAAGTACTGAGGCTCAATCATTAAATGCATAATGTGATTATGAATGAAACAAGGTTTAGTCTATCTAGGAAACAAAAGTCTTTAAAAAGTACGTATGAATTCTAGAGAAGTCCAAAAAAATATCAATACCAATTTCCACAAATCTCTCCACTCTGCAGGTCATGGTGAACTCTTTGCGGTGCGCTGGACCAGACTCCTGGGTGACGGTGTACTCAGGTAAACGCCAGCCTTTCTGCACCACCAGCTCCTGGCAGAGGAGAACGTGGACATAAGCATGGGAACAGGCATGCATACACATAGCAAACAACACACACACACACACACTCTCTCTCTCTCTCTCTCAGCTTACCTGCAAAGCTCCTACAGGGTTACATTCAGACTGCTGGGAAGTGCTTGACGTCTTCATCTCTGTCTGAGAGCTGCACAGAAGAGAAATGGCTAGAATATGGGGTAGGTCTACTGAATGACAATGGCAATAGAATAAACAGAACCATATTAGGAACATATAATAATTCAAAGCAATTTGAGATAATGTTATTGTCAGAGGGTCACAAATCTAACTGCTTACTTGTCTCCGTCAACCAGGCCTTCAACCCCTATCAGCCCCTCTTCTACAACTCCAATGGGACCTCCAAGGCCTCCCTTGAGCATCTTCAGGGCAGCCTCGGCTGCTTTGTGCTTGGCCGCCTTCTTGCTGGGCCCTTGCCCAGTGCAGCTGATCTCTCCGACGGAGACGCGGAACGTGAAGTTGGGCTGGTGGGCCTGTCCCTCGGCCTTCAGCAGGTCGTACACTGGGGTTTTGCCTATCCGCGTTCCATATTCCTGCAGCAGACTGATCGGCGTCTTTCCAGGATTCACAGCCAGCATTTGCTCAATACTACATGAAGAAAAGAAACATGGCAAAACCTTAACAACAAAGTAATATAGTCTGGCCCCACAACAAAATCAGGAAAGGTGTATGATACACATACTGTATGTATATAAATATAGACCAACTAATTTGTCATGATTATGGGAGGTCATTAAGCTTTTAATTTTACACGGAGACACGTTAACTGGCAGCTGTCACACTTGTCTTTCTCGCGCATACTCACTCACCACTCACACTCTCTCTCACACACACACACACACACACACACACACACTCTCTCCCTCTCTCTCTCTCACACACACACACACACACACACACACACACAGTAATGATGCTGCTTACTGCTGTGTTGTATGTACTCGCAGCTGGCTGGCTGGCTAGCTACCTAGCTAGCTAGCTAGCTAAACCAAACAGTCACACTTGACAGTGCTTCTTAAACGTGTGCTGAAAATACAATATCTATTGAACATAGTTTCCATGTGGTTTGTGGCTTGTAATGAGCATGCGTTATGTGCTACAAGGTTCACATTGTATTAGGCAGCCTTGGAGATTCAGTAACGTTACATCATGTGCGTTAACTTAGCTAACGTCTCCAAACGTTACCTGGAGCACCCAGAGTTTATCTTGCAGCTGTCCGGTGTCTCGTCGTTCATTCCCTATTCCACAAAGATGAAGCCAGTCGGATTCGGATGGCAAATCCCCCCCACCAAAAGAGACACTTGCTTTCATTAGATGTTATTTTCAGCGACAGACGACACAGTGACATGGGTGACAGAACCCACCATCGACCGCCCAACTGAAAATTCTGTTGTGTGGTAAAATGTGACGTACGTAATGCCACTCTAAACGCAGCTACTCATTGGTGCAGCAAAACGTTGGGTTAACTTGTTTTGTATGACAGGAGTGCACCGATTCACGCATAGCAGGGCGGGCTTGTTGAGCCATGATTGGGCCAGAGGACACGAGAAGGAGAATATATTGGGATTATCATTAAATTGGATCATTTCATAAATATGCACAATCTTGTGTGAACATCTAACCAACATTGGGGCTGACATGGTTATTAATGTGTTATTATTAAATTGATCCTCAAGAGGGCGACAATCACGCGTGTTCCCAACTGAAGGGCCTCTCTGCTGGGGCCTCATTTCCTTAGAGCGTCCATAGTTTTTATTTATTTATTATTTTCAACATTGAATTGGACAAGATTTTATAATCGGTATTTGAGATTAAACACTTAAAATTAGGTCTTGGACAAAAATATATTGTGAACTGTCCTACTATATGAACACATTTCTTAAAATCTATAATTCTCTTTGAGTAAACTATATAGGCCTACTGTGTAATTGAGCATTGTATTCTGCTGTAGTGTTACTTTCTCTGTGTGTTTGTTATGTCTAATAGCATACTAATAGAGACATGATTAATTGTAATTTTTTAACTCTACTTCAGATTAATGTAGATATTGAGAAATACATTTAATTCACCATCCCCGGGTCTCATGACATGGGATTTCTTTACCTCAAAAGGTTCTTTCATTGCCCCAGAGATTTCTGAACCACAGGGTCGGAAGATCTGGGTAAGCTAATGTAGAACTACTTTTGTTTGAATAAAATATCACATTTTTTCCATCTTTCCTCCATTTTCTTTGTGTGGTTGGTCAATGAATACCACAATGTTTTGCTCGTAAACTTTACTTTACTGGCTGCAGTGCTGAAATAGAAGTTAAATTCTACGGACCACATATCCATTCATTGGCAGCTGTGTCAGTGTGGAGACGCGCATTGTGCCAAATGCAACACAAAGGGAAATTACCTTGAGTAAAGACTAAAGTTTTCTCCCAAGTTGAACTCTCAAACCTACAATCACAAGACATACCTCCCCTGGTCTGTATTCATTCTTTCAGCGCTAATTTGCCTTGTTTGGCTGACTGTTGGGTAAAGGCCATAATTTATTGACATTTAATGTGATAAGTGTTTTTATTGGGCTTGAAACGACTGACTGGGATCTGAAATGGATACTATACACACACACACACACACACACACACACACACACAAACATATACTATATATATTCCTTCACTCCTTTTCCACATTTTAGCCCTGTGTATTAATATGTGTGGTTCTTTCTTTGCCAAAATCATCAGTAGATATCGTCAAGCATCAAGTGGCATGAATGCCCCCCCACCCCCCACTTTCCAATATGATGTGTTTCCTTTTTTGTGTGTGTTTTGATCCTGGTCTTGTGGCCAGGCTGCACTGCGGTGAGGCGCGGGCTCTAGTGGCGCTCCTGTGTTATTTTTGGCAGCAGCGGTGGTTGGTGGCTGTTGGGGAGAGAGGAGACAGAAGGGGATAGCATGGAGTCCAAAACCAAGGCTGTTTAAGGGATCCCTGTCTGAAAGAATTAGAGATAGTCATTGTCTCATGCGTACATGCAGTACACTGACTCACACACGCACAGCGTAATGCTTGAATGTATTGCTTATGTTCTTATTAAACACTATGCAAATGACATTTATTCATGTTCAAAGACATGTCTCATAATGCTTTCACAATCAAATATAAATACATTGGGGCACACAATGCAGCCTGTTGTAAAATTAAGCCTACCTCTTGTTTTGAAATTGTTGACATTATTCTGACATGTCACACGGGTGGCATTTTATGATTGTCAGCCACTGTGTTGCCTGTTCTATGTGGGAGTCAAAACCAGAATGTATACGGATCCTGTTTGGACTACATGCAGTGTTAGGCATTTATGCTCTGCCTATTTCTTAACACACAATTTGAAATACAGAGAAAGCCTTTCTCGGCCTCTATTCTTGGCCATAGATCAAGAGAATATTGTTATTCTGTTTTATTTATTTATATTTGACGGTGGTAATGTGTGTGTCTATGCATGTGCATGTCTGTCGGTGTGGGTCTGTGTGTGTGTGTGTGTGTGTGTGTATGCAATTGTGAATGCATGCGTGCTAACCCACAAAGATATTTCAATTTCTTCTGAATATTAAATAAACATGCTGCAGTAGCGGCAGCTTCAGTGGAGCGCTGCCTGCCAGTGGGTTTGGGGTTGGAGGGGTGGCTGTGTTGGTGGTGAAGTGGGGGGGAGAGGGGCTTTGTGGCCGTGGCTCTGGGGGGGTGAGGCAGCTCATGGTCAGGGCCCCCGCCGGACACGCTGGCGCCTCGCGCTGGAGGACTTCTGAACCACCACACTCCTCCACCAAAACCCTGCCAACCCTGCTCCCTGCTCCTGCTTCCAACCCAAATCACCCAGTCAGTCCTCTCACTTCATTTTATATCCCCCCCCCCTCTCTCTCTCTCTCTCTCACTCTCACTCTCTTTCGCTCTCTGTTCAACTTTTAGTCTTCCTTTTTTTATTTTTCTTCTTCACAATGTCCAAATCATTTATTGTTTTGTTAGTTTCTTGTTTCTAACTCAGTGCTAACTTTTAGTGGCAGGTCTGTCTTATTGAGTTTCCTACCTTTTTTTATCACGTTTTTGCATTTCCTTCTTTTCTGCTCTGTCTCTCTTAAATCCCTTCACTTTAAATGTTCCAAGGAAGTATTTAGTGGCTTGAGTTGAAAAAATAAAAACAAGATTGGTTTGGGCTGCATGTCAGTCAGAATACCATCAGGATAGTAAGCATTTTCAAAAGGAAAGAACAATTTATGAGTGCTCTATATATTTGTAAGGGTATTAGGTTGTAATGGGCAGCGATTTTTTAAGTGTTTTTCCTACCGGCTCCAAAAAGACATTTGCCTTCACAGTGTAAAAATCTTTTACTGTTGTCAATGAATAATACTTTCCATTGAGGTTTAAATAAATAAAGCTTCATGTATTGTTAATATAGATTCCCTCATATGACCTTGTTTTCATAATCTCTGTTTAACTGTTTTGTACGTTGCATTTATTGACAGTTCATTATTAAAATTGGCTTAGTAAAATATATTTTAATGATATTTAAATATTCTTTTAAATATACTATATAGATATTACCCACATATGATGGCACCTGGTATCGTGTAAAATGTAATTATGGATGTCAAACAGTTTACGTATGGTAAATATGACTTTTTAAGTGCCACACATGCAATTCTCTTAACTTAATTTTGTCCTGGAAGCAATTTGTCATCCGGAGGTCATTAAATGGGAAGGATATTATCTTTTTAAAGGGGCACGGATTCACCCACAATCCTCCCACAGTTCCTATAAACAAAATGGCCTCATTTAGTGGTGCATTTAGGGAGGACTCCCTTTAAAGGACAACGCAGAACAAGCAACCAGAGCCGACAGTATTACAGAACAAAACGTGAATGTGGCAGGTGGGCCTGGCTGGATTGTCAACTCCAGTGACTTAACCAGGTGCACCTGCACTCCATAAACCTGCCATTTATGTCTGTGGTTCAGTTGCTGAGAGAGGACCAGATGTTTTGGACCAGGTAGGGCAATTCTCTGACAGTGAAGCAGAATGGAAAAGTGTGATGGTGTGTTGGAGTTTACTTTTCTGTCTTTATTAGTGCTGGGGCCTCATTATAGAAACTTCATGAGTCTGAAATACTATCTCATCTCAGTTTAGGATGACAATTAACATTTTTGGTATCTTATCTTAGGATAGGAATTTAGCTGTTACAGAACAGAAATATAATGATTGAAAGGCTACTCAAACCATATGATGAAGCTTTAAATTTCCCTGACCATGTAATAATGGGTAATTTATCGACTGCCAAGACGATTCATTTTTAATTAGATAGACGTGTCCATAATAGCAGTGAGAGCCATTGATATTATGCTGTGAGAGACCTTGATATTATGGCTTGTCCATCTCGAGCAGCTTACCGGTACATTCTTATCAAAGATACAGGCAGTCTCGTGCACATTCTAAATATAGATACAGGCATGACAGGACGACTGCCGATTAAAAAATCAAATTTACAGTTATAGTCAAGGATTTATTAAGTCAAGATAAGATAGGAGGTCTGAGATGATGATACGGCCATGAGTTTAGGAATTGCTTCTGTAATAGGAAGATAGGAATAACCTTTGAAAGTTAAGTTAAGATGGGAAAAGCAGTTAGGATATTTTTCTGTAATGTGGCCCCTGATCAACAACCATGAATACCATTCAAAATAAATACCATTCAAAATACATTTTATAAATGATAATAAATCAAGATTACAACAAATTAAAACATGTTTTTTAATTTCTCAAATGAAAAACTTCCCAACAGCATTCTGCCACTCCCCCGATCCTCCGTTTGAGAACTACTACTGTAGTCTTTTACACACTCAGACACATAGAATGTCATATCTTGTTCAAGGAGAATGGATGGCTTTCCTTCTGTATATATTCTGATAGGATGCCGAGGAGAGGGTGTGACATAATAGCATGTGCTATTTAAATACTGTACTGACACCAAAGACCCCATTGCACATACAACACAAGCACACCACTAAATCTGAAAGCTAAAGTGACTCAACGTTTATGTAAGTATATTAAAGTTCATCATTAAAATGTCCTTGTTTTACATAAAGATTAAAGGTAAAACACAAATAAAATGCATGTAGCTGGTTGACCTTTTCACCTCTTGTTCCCCTGACCTCTGCTGATCTGCCGGTCACATTGTGCTTCACTCAGGTCAGTTTGCATTTCTTCTTCATCCCTTGTTTTTACTCATAGACAGGCAGCAGAGCCTCTGGCCGTTCTGACATTCTCCAGCCATTCTGCCCCCCTGCCCTGCACGGAGGCCTGCTCACACCTGCAGACACCTGTGCCTTTGTCCTGCCTCCCTACCCCCGCCTCCATAGCCAAGGGCTTGGGGAAGCAGGCACCCATGCCTGTGGCTGCATCAGAGTGCCACCATTGTTTTACGTGACTATTCAGTTAGGACCAGATAACGGGAGAAAAAGGAGATTCATTAGCATTTGTTTTAAAACAGTGTAAATTGTTTTTCTTTCATTTGACAGGATGAGAGCATGCTGGAAGGGTACAGAACTAAGTCAGAATTCAAACCCCTAAGGTAATTCACAACAGTGCCCCTCAAACTTTTGAACCCGTGGCCCCTAAAACTGTTTCATTGTTTGCGGCCCTCTTTGTGCAGAAAAGAGGGGGCTTCTATTAAAAAGCATAGCATAACACATTTATTAAAGATAATACAACTAAATTATAAATAATAATATTTTATTTTGAACAAACAGTATTAGAAAAACTGTAATTAATTTTAAATCATTTTAGAATCTCAATATCATTACATGAGCCCCTTTAAAAGTATCTTGTCACCACTCGAGAGTCCCGACACGCAGTTTGAGAACCACTGAGATAGCATACAGTAGTTTATTTTGTACATTAACTCTTGGGCAGCACTAAACACTTGATTGAATGGTTTACTTCTCCATTTTTGCCAGGCTGGAAACGAGTTGTGTGAGAGCTTTAACAGGCTGTGTTGGCATTTTCTAGATTCTGTGTTTTGATAATTAATCTCCAAAGTAAAACACTGTTTACTGTAATGTACACAGTGCAATACAGTGATGTAAACTATACACAGCCTACTGTAGATTTGCTATAATATTAACATGGGTGACTGGGGGACAGTCAGCAAAACATATGGAACAGATTGTCCAGATTCTCGTTTTTACTCCTATGTGTCACTGTGTATTTATCCTTTATGGCCCCATTTGAAGCAACACTTAATGTTTCCTGGGTTTTAAAATAAAAAAGGCAAAAATAACGTTAAGGTTATGCCACCACTGCTGTTCACAGAAGGGTATAAAAATGGCAGAAAATACCAGTAGCAACAGAGGCTTTTAAAGCCACTGACCATCTCCTTACCCCCCACCCTCGCAGGTCTGACACACCCTACCCATAACCCACTCCCCCCGTATGCCTTTTATGTTGAGGATTCGACCGCGCGCCTACTTCAGACCACTATAAACATGTCGGTCCCTGATGACAGAGCTGGCCCCGGGGCGTTTTATATATATTGACCTCAACTACAGCTCATTAGAAGCCCTAAATGGAAACCATGCAGCCGGGGAAGTGTAAATGCTTCAGCAGGAGAGGGACTGTATACAGGGGTGCTCCAATTGCACAGGCCTCCTGTGCTCTGTTCTAATGAAGGCTCTTTAATTCTCTGAATTGAATTGTGTTTATTTGTGTTGCATGGTGCTTTGGTGAAGATTGTTATTCTGAGATTATTATTTCTAGAGGGATTTTGATGTTTACCTGAGACCATATTGAGGGTCCATTTCAACGTGTCCTGCCTACATGTTTTAAAATGTGCACAGAATGTTATGGTACTGTACAGTATGTAGGCATGAGTGTTCATCGTGTCATAAAGGAATGCTGAAGTTTGGTGAAATGTCTTTGTCATGTTCTTTGTTTGTCACTGCCTTGAACCAGTTGAATAAGGTGATCTCTCTTTTTCTCTCTCTCAGTTCATATTAATATACAATTCATTTGCCCTATTGTTATTTAGTCTTTGCAATAGTTGAACTCTCAGGAACCATCTCTAACACAACTGCACCTGATTCAAAACTACGTCCAACCCAAGTCTAGAGCATGTGAATTGGCCGAAATACAGACCAGCTTTTCTGCATTAGTAACGTCCCTCGACCTGTTGTTTGACCGCCTCCCTCAATAAACAATACAACCACCCCCCACCCCTCACCCCTCCAGTGTGGAACATTGCTAAGGGCAATTACGCTTGAGAGTGGAGTAATTGTCTGGAGTGTAACTACAGTGACTCTCTGAAAGGGGTCATTGTGTGGGACCCAAGGTTCACAACAGCAGATAATGAAAATATTTGGTTGGTCATTTGACGTGGAAATAGTGATAATGTGAGATAAAGGTGAGCGTGTTGACAGATTACCTTAACATTAAAGAACAACTTTTTTTATTTTCTGGTACAGCTAGAGTATAGAATTGCTTTCTCATACACATTTTACTCTCGGGCCACTGCTGACATTTTAGAAACAATGCAATATGCAATAATTAAAAATATAAAAATTGTCAATTCACTTAAATTAATTCCATTAACTTTCAAGGCACCAATTGGATAGGAATCCATAATATAGCCATAATAGCATACCATGACACTTGCAACAGGTCTTTACCAGGTCCATGCTTTTATGCACTCCTTTCACATCCAAGAAACATCTACAGTTATTCAGTTACAGTTTAACATCAACAGAAGTGAAGGTATCACTTATAGGCCTACTTGATCTCTTCTTGTAGCAACACAGGGATCCCTTAGTTGAAAAAATTTAAAGACTTCCAAAAAAATAGGAAACGGAAAAGTAGAAAAATAGCACAACTAACCCATCTCTATTGTTGGAAATACACAATATGTACAAACAAGCGGAACTCCCTATTAACCATTTATTTACCAAAGACTTCACAACAGAAAGATTATAGTGAAATAGCTTTAAACAACAATTAACTTCAAGATCTATAAATACATCTTTAAACACTATAGCACCAACCCCCCCTTATAAGTAATAAATAGAACAAAAAGTCTTAATTTAATCAGTTATTTTTGGCCTACATCTTGCAGTTGTTCAGGTCTTATATTTCCTATATGATGCAAGATAATCTTCCATGTGTATAATTTAAGACATAAATTAGATTACTTTGTGTAAATATGAAATTAAATTAGACATCGTAAGAGGCAAACAGGCACAAAAGTTGAGATTCAAAACTTTTTCAAAACGTTCATCAAATTATCTTTGGCAACAAGAAGCAGTATTTGGAGACTGTCCATTGTTTGTTTCAAAAATAATGAAGAAGTATCAGAAGACAAACTGTAAATCTGGCTTTCTAAACGCATGCAACAATTCCACCATCTTATCCACAACTGTCATTTTAAAACTACTTTGCTTTAGCGGCTATAGCTCTTTCCCTTATGCTACTCCAGATTAGGCTTCCCCAGTGGTTACTCTCATTTGAAATCCAGAAAATGTGAGTATGCTATATAGGCAAATGTGTGCAAGAATGTGTTTACTGGTGTATGTGTGTGTGTGTGTGTGTGTGTGTGTGTGTGCGTGCATGAGCCTGCAGGTGCGCATGCATGTGTGCATTTACGTCCACTTGCAGGTTTGCATGTCTGAGTGGTCCACAGAAAGCCACTTGTCACCTGCCATATGCTTGGTCATTTACCATAAAAGTCTTTCCAAGCATCGTCACTCTTGTGTCCTGGTCCCAAAATAAAGGTCTGTCTTTTGTCGGTTTTGGTTTATATTACAGGGTGAATAAAAAACGACCACCCCAGCCATGCCTCGAAATGACAACGCCTAAAGTAAAAGGCATCATCAGATCTCCAAGAGGCCGCCGTTGTTCTCCACACCGTTTGGTGTGCCAGTTTTCTCTTCCCCGTTGGTGATCGGGTCGGGGACGGAGCCGGCGGACACGGCGGTGTTGCTGAGGTCTGCGTTCTCCTCGCCCCTGGGGTCTGCGTCCCCCTCCCCGGCCACACCTTTGCCCTGCAGAGCGGACTCCGCGTGGGTCTTCTGGTGCTTGGAGAGGTGGTCGCTGCGCGTGAAGCGCTTGTTGCACAGCAGGCAGGTGAACTTCTTCTCGCGCGTGTGCGTGCGCACGTGCCTCTCCAGCTCGTCGGAGCGGGTGAAGCGCTTGCCGCAGAACAGCCAGTTGCAGACGAAGGGCCGCTCGCCGGTGTGCCAGCGCAGGTGGGCTTTGAGGTGGGAGGCCTTGCCGTACACCTTCCCGCAGCCCGGGATGTGGCAGCTGTGGACCGGCTTCTTCCTCAGGGAGGCGGCCGAGGCCCCCAGCCTCTCCAGCTCCTGGCAGTTGGGGCAGTCGCAGGAAGACCGGGTGGGGGTGCCTCCGCCGCCTCCGTATCCCCCCGCCCCCCTGGCGGGCTTCATGCCCATGGGGCTGTCCATCAGCCCCGCGCTGGGGACGGGCTTGGGCTTGTACATGTCCTGGGGCAGCATGTGCTGGGAGGGCTGCAGGAGGTGCGAGGACGAGCCCAGGCCCACGGAGGGGTACGGGGCCGGGTTGAGGGGAGTGAAGTCGGTGCTGTAGCTGGGCAGCTGTGGGCTGAGGGAGGCCTGGGGCGCCACGGGCTGCAGGGAGGCCTGGAGGCCCCCGTCCGCCTGGGGCTGGGCAGCCGACAGCCAGTTGGAGTTGGGGTGGACGTCCCACCAGGAGGACGTGGCGTTGGCCTGGGCCGCCGTGATGCCCTTGTACCAGGGCCCGTAGCCCATGTCCAGGGAGGTGTAGACGCTGGTGAGGCAGTCGGCCGTGGCGTGGGCCTTGGACACCAGCAGGGACGGGTCCGTCTGGGAGACGGAGGTCTGGAAGGAGTGGGAGAAAGGGTTGTACTCTGCGGCGTAGCCCCCCGCCGGAGGAGGGGGGCTTCCTGTGGGGGTGAGCATCCCCCCTCCCCCGCCCGGCCCCGTGTTGAAGGAGCCAGCGTAGGAGTCCGCCAGGCCGCTGCCGTCCGCGGCCCGCCCGTTCTTAGCTGCCTGCAGGTCGGAGGTCATGGCGTAGGGCTTCTTCACGGGGGCGTTGGGGCCGGTCTTACCGGGCGTGGCTGAGTCCCGGATGGGGCTGGTGCTGCCAAATTTGTTGCAGGTAGCGGTCAACATAGCTAGAGGACTGGAGCCATAGCGTGCTTCTTCCTAACAGGAGGAGGAGGAGGAGGAGGAGGAGGAGGAGGAGGAGGAGGAGGAGGAGAAGGAGAGACGAGAGAAAATGAGACGGTTGGTCGACAGGAAATGGCTCCTTGCTGCCGCTTCTGTCAGTGTCAACTCTAATAAAAAACGTATGGTCTGACTGCCACAGCCGCTTTTCCTTCTGTTATCCCCCCCTCAGTGGTCACAGACATTTTAAGCTCTGTGTGTGTGTGTGTGTGTGTGTGTGTGTGTGTGTGTGTGTGTGTGTGTGTGTGTGTGTGTGTGTTTACGCTTTTTAAAAGTTTTGCTCTGCCCAGCAAAAAAAAAAAAAGGAGGAATCTCTCTGGTCTTTTGTTATATTAAAACCACTCTTCTTTTGCTGAAGAGCTGCTTCTAGCTTTCTCTCTGCAGTCCATAAATTAAAGGGTCAGTGTTTTTGTTTGTTGGCCACTGGAGACAGAGCGCTGGAAATAGGGGTCCCCCGCACGCCTCGCACATTTACATGGTAGCTGCAAATGTTTATTTAAGTGAACATGCGCGTACTTTGTCCGGGTTATGTGTTTTTGACGTATGCTTAAAGTAGCCCTCTCGACAAAGGGATGTCTGAGGGGCAAAGCGTATGGAAATACCCTACCCAAAACAAGAGGTTTTAAAATATTTATGTTCTTAATTATACAAGATCTGAAACACTACCTCTGGCCACCATGTCTAAGGTAGTCTATCTTTACTGTATGCAGGCATATTGCATGCACACTGCTGTTCACCATTTCATGTCTGATGCCCAACTGGGCACAGGCATCTTGCCAAACACGTTTTGTTCCTAGCGGTCACCATGGCACTGGAGATGGTTGGGCATGCTAAACTTAAGCCTGCCACAATGGTTCATCATGTCCCATGTCCCAACCATGTTACCATTGTCCTCTCTCTCTCTCTCTCTCTCTCTCTCTCTCTCTCTCTCTCTCTCTCTCTCTCTCTCTCTCTCTCTCTCTCTCTCTCATTTCCTGTCAATCAACATGTTCATGGTAAAATACACCATGTCCTGTATTTATTTAACATACATACTGAGACTCTTTCTTTTAGTAAATTTTCCAATACCGTATTGACGCAACAGAACCAATCATTTTTTTATATTTAGGCCAACATACACTATCACAGTAGGCCTACTAGGGACAATTTATAGGCCTACTACTTTCATCCAAAGTAAGCCTTTTAAGCTACATCAGTTAAGAGACACTTTAAGAGATTATCTTGGTTTATTACGCAGTCATCCTATAAACCCTCAGGTTAACTGGCCCATCCTGTTACTTTAGCCTGTCGGTTAATTAGCCTGTCGGTTAATGACGCTCAATCACATAACTGAAACCTTTTACTGCGGCAATATAGTCTGTGTCTAATATCCACGCCGTCTCCTGTTAGGTGACACAACGTAGAATCAATTTGTTTCAACATGTTTGTGAGACAACGCATAAAAAATAGGCCGACACACGGAATGCGCATAGGTAAAACCTGAAGGAGCGCATCTAAAACGCGTATCATACGACTGAAAGACGGCACAGTTTACAGAAGTTGTCCTAAAATACATCCAGTTAAATTATAAAGCATTTTCCATCTTCTTTAGATTAGGCTACAACGTCTACGGCTATGATTTTTCCTTAGTTCATTTTAAATGCCAAATGTAGTCTATTTGTACTTAATAAATGATTGCCTAAATCTATAGATAAAACGTTTAAAAGTTTTGTTTAGTTGTGTTTAGTATAGAAAAGTATACTTACAATGATATTCCCTACCTCCAGAATAGATGCGGCCATCCCTGAGAAACTATACGTTAAGCTGAAGGAAGCAAGAGAGGCGCAGCTCGCGGTCCCGGGACAGTTTGGTGGAACTTGAGAACAAGCGCAGGGAAGTGTTTTGAGAGACGGGGAACCCGCCCCCTAATTATAGGCTTTGGGCCTCTTTGAAGATTTGCTTAGAAGCAATAAAAATCGAGAGAGGGAGGAAAATGGACAGAGATTGGTGGATAAAAGAGAAGACCCCACCTCCCAGAATTGAGAGAGTTGAATCGTTTTCGAAAGATAAATGTATGAATGGATTGCTCAGCGTGTGACCATTATTTCAATTTCCCCCAAATTCTTTGCAATTATTCCTTCAATATCGTCAGTCGTTTTTATATTCAGTAGTCAATATCTTTATTTTGAAAATCATTCATAGCACTGCCACCGCAAAATAAAAATAGACTAAAGATCTGTTTTCTCCTCTGGTCCGAGGGAAGAAGAAAAAACACAAAAGAACATTTACCCCACATAAATCAAAAAATTAAGCTGAGTCTGTGGTTTTCATTTGAGATTTTATTGTTCTTGTTTCAAACCTCTTTCTGGTTTCAATATTCGTAAATCCAGTTAACTGCCTTTCAGACATTAACTGATGGTTAAAACGAATGAATACAGAGACGAGCTAAGAATGAAAGCCATTAAATAAAACAAAGAAAAGATTATCACATAAAATAAAATGGATTCAAACAAGCGTTCGAACTCGAAAAGTGGACTAAAGTTAAAAAACCACAAATAAAAAAAGTGTTTGTTTGTTTTTCTGCAAGAAGTCTGGTGAGCACAAAATATGTTATTAACCTCTCACCTTTCAAATAATATAGAGAGGAGGATCATTATCCCATTATTAAGTCAAGTAACATGGAAACAATTTGTGTGTTATCTATATCTACAAATTAATGTAGGCCTATACCTTTAAATACATGAAACATTTGAAACACTGATAGATAAGTAAATGACATCTCTTAAGTAAATTACATCTCTTTTTAAAGGCTTAACACGGATAAAGGACAGTGAATTAGCTAAGTAAATGTTCTTAAAGAAATGGTCTTTATGTCAATCAAATGGCTGTGTCAATGAATGAAGGAATTTAGCTTTTCTTTTTGGATTCTAAATAATACTTTTATGCAAACAGTGATGATCGGCTTCATTTATGCAGATAAAAAAAGACATCAAATCTTTCAGTCTTTAGATTCTCATCCCCGTTCTGTGTGCTCCTCTTTTTCTGAAGGAGAGCACAGAAGATTAAAATTGTTGTCAAAAATAAACATATAATTTCTGTCCTTATTTTCTCCTCAATTACAGGGCATGGTCAGAGCTGGGCTTGTCGTTCTGGAGAGTCTGGCCCTCACATGAACACAGTGACTATATTTGGCAGTCTGCTCTCAAACTGACCTTCATCACTTTATTTTGCTATTCCAGAGGGGTGTGAGCAGAAGAATGAAGGCAGCTACATGCACATACTTGACACTGTCACACACTCCTACGGGCCTGCATTCACACTCACATAAACTTCACCTCATTCAAACCTCATTCCAAAGGAAATGAAGTGTGTCTAAAGAACATCACTGAGCAGCATATATACAGTATCTATCCATCTACCTGTCTGTCTGTCTGTCTATCTGTCTATCTGTCTGTCATGCAACGGCAGTCATGCAGTTAGTAAGGAGACAAATTGGCTTATAACCTAAAGGACATAGATCACGTGCCAAAGTGCCAAGTTGTCTCAAACACATTTATATTATGTGTATCTGTCATGTGTGGCAAGCTTTCGACACATAGTGAGGCATTTTCTTCCCCTCTCATTTGGCACATGGTCTCTTATTGGTGGAACCCATTAAGTTAAAATTTCCTTTTATTCTCAGTGTTCATTAATGCAATCGTGTTTTACATTAAAGTGAAATGAGAGGGAAGGTAAAAGCTCCTACGCCAGTGTATAAGTTGCTAAGTGGTCCGCAACGACTGCCTTTCCTCATTTTATACGAGTTTTGGTAATCTACATCTCTGGCATGTTCCCATTTACAGTATA
This sequence comes from Percopsis omiscomaycus, assembly GCA_027575585.1. Taxonomy (NCBI): domain Eukaryota; kingdom Metazoa; phylum Chordata; class Actinopteri; order Percopsiformes; family Percopsidae; genus Percopsis; species Percopsis omiscomaycus. The sequence continues at coordinate 1,088,646 of JAODLI010000020.1, forward strand.
CTCTTCAAAAGAGAGCGGGTGAGATCTATAATTAGAGATTGTGTTAAGCGCCTAACAGCCCCTTCAAAAAGCTTTCTCTGCTATTTGGGGTTTGGAGTTTTGGGTAGGTCCACTTGGCATTGCAGGCCTTGTGTACATTGTGTCATACCATCATATATGGTGAGTGTTTTAAACTAGTTGAGTTAGGCTTTTGCACTTTGCATTTAGTTGTATGGTGTCACATCCAGTCAACGTCGAACCAATCAAACTTTAATTTTATTGACCCTACGTTGTCCCCGATGCCAAATGTTTTTTTTTAGCGTAAACCCTAGTTTGTTACTGTAAAACCACTCATTTGTCTTGTGCTCAGGGAGTGACCATGAAATTGGAAATGAGCTCTGGGGCCATTTTGTGACCATCAACACATTAGTTCTGTGTTTTTTTTTGTCTGTTTTTTGCCTATAAAAACCAGGCAAAGGAGGGGAAGGTAAGTGTCAGAGAAGATTATTAAATATTACAAATCCATTCGGTATTGCATTTTGCTAAATATGTTAAATGAAAGTCAACAATTTATGTTTAATGCAGAAGGCTTGTCTGGCAGTCATTTTTACCGTGTACCTTTTACTGTTACATTACTTCATACAAATATGAACAATATAAACACGGGAATCTGAGTAAAATAAATTCACGACTGTGAAAAGCCCACAGATGTTTATGTATGAGTGCGTATGTACTATGCAAAGCAAAGTAGCGCGGCATTGAAAATTGAGCCTTCTAAGAGGGCTATGTTCCTACATACGTAACATGCTTGGTTTTATATGCATCTTTCATTCAGGGGTGAATAGCTCTCTGTTTTGTACATTGGTTTTAAATTGGCTTCTCGGTATCATTAGACCATTACAGCAGCCAAGTAAATGTGTATAATGGTGGATCAATGGAATATCTCTCCATAATGCATTTCCCTTGACATTCCTCTCTGAGCAGCAACCCTCAGAAAATTAACAATGTTAATAATACTGCGACGGAGGGGGAAAATTGAAATGATTAGATGTGTTTTACTTAGCCGCTGATGGAAATGTGGTGAGGGGGAATCAGGGTCAGGGATAGACTTGCCTTGCAGCATGACTCCGTGCTATTTTTCCAGGCTGTGTGGTCAAAGATTCAGAAAGCTTGTCAACGGAAAATGAGAGAGCGAGAGAAGTTGTGTGTGTGTGTTGGGGGTGCGCTGAACAGTAAGAGAGGGGCAGAGAGACACAGTGGTGGGTCATACAACAAAACACTAAACAGTGCACTAATCTGTGTTGATACTACAGATTATAACAACACATTTTAACTCACTTAGACCTTTTTTTTAATCAGACCTGAAAAGCGACGACATGCTTTTAAGCCAGTAAGTGACCATGCTGGCTCTAAAGGGGTCTGACTGTACTTTGGGGTGTGTTGGTGGGTTTGAGAAAACCAACCACCAACAGGCTGCATTTCAAGCAGTGAACAGAACACAGTCCGTTATTAGTAATCACATTTTTGTATGACTTGAAAGCAATTGCTTTTCATTTTCACAAATAACAAAACATAATTTACAGCGTTTGTACTGCTGCAAAATACGGTAAATGTGTTGTGTCTTGATGTATTACATTTCTTAAAGTCCGTCAAGATTTGACCTGAGGCCACACTCCCCCAGAGCAAAGTCTATATTTCCTCTTCAAGAAATATATTAATGACACTATCGCACATAAAACTGATTAGTTTATGAAGACTTTTCCAGTCCATCTATAGTCCAACTATAGACAGCAGACTCCAGCATTGTAAATATTCTGGAACATGCTGAATGTGTTGTTTATTATACAGGTTATTACACACAAGTATCACCTCTACAAACTCAGAAGTCTGTCCACCCCTAAACTAAACCTAGCACACCATCCTTGTTGTATACAAGTCGATGACTGGCCTGTAATCTGCCCGTCTGCCAAGGAGACCTGTGGCTGTCTAATGGGCGCTGCAGGCGTCGTGTGTGTAATTGCTCAGGGTGGCACAATGTTGCATGTGAAATGAAAGGGATTTTGAAGAACTATTGATTTGATTTCTGAAAATATATGGTGGCAATTAATAATTGGCAAAGAACATTCGATATGATATAAAATCTTTTTATCAGTTGGTTTTTCAATCAAACTATAAAATTAACCTTATCATCATACAAATATTTTGATTATTTCAAAGAAAAGTTAGCTTGATGTTAAATTCATGATGTACATCGTTCTTATGGGTTCGAATTGTAAATCTATCAAAAACAGCCATGAATATGTTATCTTTTAAAAGACCTAATAGTTAATTACTCTGTCTATGTGTGCGAAAAGGACACAGTGGCAAATGCCACGACAAAAGGACCTGCTTCAGTTGATTAAGCCCAGCGTGGTTGAGGCTTCGGGGGGGGGGGGGGGGGGGGGCCGAA
>JAODLI010000020.1:1098255-1117638 GCA_027575585.1 Percopsis omiscomaycus
TAAAGAATGCTTTCAGCACCTTGTTGAATCAATGCCACGTAGAATTAAGGCAGTTCTGAAGGCGAAAGGGGGTCAAAACAGTATTAGTATGGTGTTCCTAATAATCCTTTAGGTGAGTGTATATTACTATAACACAGTGATTTCAACACAAAGGGAATAGACAATAACTGGTTCACAGTTAGGCCTAATAAATCCCCAAGAGCAAAGGCTATTATTGTACATCTTCGTTTGTCATGTAAGACCCCATTACAAAATCTACACAAACAACAACGAACATCTGGGCTTGCAACAATATGAACCGCAAATGGCTAAAGTAAAATCAAGTCCGGTTTATTTCTATAGCCCGTAATGACATTACATTCTCAAAGGGCTACACCGGACTACATTCCACATGGAAAAAAACAACACGAGACCTTGTCTTTCACTCAGGCAAGGACAAACTTTCTCCCTTTGACTATAAAGTGACAAAGAATGATGCATGCTTTAAAATGCTGGTGCATTTCTCCAAGTCAAAATATTGCGCAGAAAGACAAATTGTATTTTTCTCACAGTCAAATGCAACAGATTTTTATACAGTATTTCAAATGACAACGATCATCTACTGCTACTAATAATATGTTTTGGTACAGTGTATGTGCCCCTACTTAGTGATTTATAGATGCCATTGCCTAAAAGCCAAAAGGAAATATAGCTCATGGCATCACTTGCTATCTGTGAGGCAGCCATGAACTTTATATTTATTCAGAGCACTGAATCGGAAGCTTAATTCATCACAGCACATTTTTTGCCTAACCGTACATTAGGAGGGACAATCTGGCAAGAGTGACAATGCATTATTCTAGACAGTGAAACTGTCACGCTGTGTCACTCATCCATTGGGGGAACATAGAGGCCATGCCTTAGGGCAGAAAAGGCTCAATACAATTATTAGTCACAAAGACACTCACCCTTACTGGTCTTCACAGGTTGCCATCCATTTTCATTTCACACTATCCGATATTTTCATGTTACAATTGGAAGCTGTGGCAGATTATTGGTAGTTGTTAACAATAAAATCACTCAAGGGAAAAAAGAATCATGGCCCGAAGCTACTTCAAGAAACTTGATGGATTACCCAACACTGCGACTATCTGATCTCTGGAAAAATGTTCTCTCTGTTTGTTTGTGTGTGTGTGTGTGTGTGTGTGTGTGTGTATGACAATACTTTAGCTCACAGGAAGCGACTAAAGTATGACAATAAAGGGTCCCAGACTGAGAAGAATTCTCAGTCATATCTTCTTATTGTGTATTTAATCTTCTCCAAATGTAAAAATAGCATTAGTCTACATCTTGTAGCCATTGTGCTGCAGTAGGGAAGATTCTTGACTTCCAATGGAGTAAAATTTGCCTATGGGCTAGCAAAGATGCAAATGCTATGATGTTGAGTGGTTTTTGTGTCAAGTCGATATCCACATCTGGAACACCAAGAACTTCAGACAATGCATTAGATATAGACCAGTAGACAAGTATCCTGCCAATTTATGACATGACAAAAACATACATGTTAAGTTGTCAACATTTACGTGACATAATACATTTGTTATCGACATTAGGATATCTTAGCTCTAAATATGTAGGCGATGTAGAACCTTGAACCTTGATCATGCACAAAAGGATACTATTGTTCACTCCTTTTAGAGCTTCAGTCTATACTTCCTCGAGTAATTTTTCCCAACTAGTTTTGATCCTGTCTAATTTAGTATTGTTGATTGACAGTAGGTATGAGCTGTAAAGCCTTTCAAATAGAAAGGGACTTCCAAAAGTGAGTCTATTAGAGAATTTGTAGGAAGGCTAGGAAATTGTGGGCTATGATTTCAAGCAAACTGACTAGCTTGAAAGTAATGGAATAAGTCGATTTGTTGGAGTTTATATTTAGAACTCAAGTCATTAAAGCTAGAAAAGATCTCGTCCACATTGAGATCACCGAATTTTGGGATCCACTTTCTCTGCCAATCTATAAAGGTCCGATCTAATTTGGCTGTCAGAAAATTATGATTATTACACAGCGGACTTTGAGTGAGAAGAGCCTCACTCGTGTTAAAATAGGGAGACACTGGAACAGAAACAAAAATCTTGGTAAGATGTTAACTTAAACACAGTTCACATTGCCAACTAGAGTCAGATGTAAGATATCCCATCTTTGGAAGTCGAAAATAAGTGGGGCAAAATTCCCATCAAAAAGATCTTGTCTGATGTTAATACCCAAATATTTAAAACCAGACTTTGATATACGGAATGGTAAAATATTATGTGGGATCTGCATTGTTAGTTTACTGGTAAGCATTCACTTTTTGATCAATTAAGTTTGTAGCCCGAAATAAATCCAAAAGAGCTCAGAAATTGTCTGAAATGTAAAGCAGCATGTCATCCGCATAAAGGGATATCTTATTCTCCATTCCCCACTTTATTGAAGGTGTAGATTTCAGGATTAGAGACAAGGGTTCTATTGCTAACGAAAAATAAAAGCTATGTGAATACTATGTGCAGAGTGTACTTGTGCTTTATTTAATACTACAACAACTACTACTACTACTACTACTAATAATAATAATAATAATAATAATAATAATAGTCATGTTAATTCACAATATAGTTAACAATGATTATCATAGTTGTCAAGTACGTAATCAAAGAAGTGCTGCACTACTGTTTCATCCTTCAAAGGAATCATTAAATAAATCATCCTTCAGTACTAATGTGACTTCACTCTTCTTGTCAATTCCCTGTCATCCATCCAATTTATTTAATTAAAAAACATGTCAAGGTCTTGATAGCCCCCCAAGGTTATTTCTCTTGTAAGTCATAGTTTGTGACAACATCCTTAACAAACATTTCTGGTCTTGTCATTGTGGACCTACCACCCGAGCGGGGCCAAACCAATCAATCCACAAACCAAATCATCTCCTCTGTCACTTTACAAGACATGCAGCAACCTTTCTTAGGTAAATAAATGTGACTCCATCAGTTCTGCTGTGACATCACTTGTTTATATCAACAAGCAAAATGTAAATGCTTCCTTGTAGCTATACTGCTTGGTCCCTGGGGCCTGCCTGTCGTCTATGTTTAATCTTGATCTAACCTGACTGCTGCAGCACTACAACTCTTAGGAGACTTTTTTCACTACAACTTTCAGAAAACATTCCAGAGCTAAACATTTTAGTTTAGTCAGAATTCAGTCAGAATACACAAGGAAATGCATGCATCTCACCTGCTTCTGAAGTAATTACAGTTACAGAAACACAAAAACCAAGCACCCATGCTTTTGAGAGAATAGGCGGAGATGGTACAGAAAATAAAAATAAAATGTAATTTGTCAGCTAAATGTTTTCCTTTGTGGGTATAATCTTTCTTCAAGGGTTGTGACGCAATGCATCCAAACTACAGTATACAGTAGTGTTTGTTGAGAATATAGGCAGTACACTGTATGCTTAACATTACACGGTGTCTGAGCTCATCTCCCATGGATGATTTTTAAGGCATTTCAACATGCACCGTATTCCACTGGAATGGTGCATATTTTCTCTATTCAATGGAACATGAATCATCACTTGAACAACCCTGGCCAAACCAGTCAACAAGACTATTTATTGGCTCAAAGAATTAATTGAAGTCCAAACTACACTGTTTTGGTGTTGTCTCTTAAGTATGCATCTAAATACACCTTCAAACACAAACACAACTTAGCAATAGATCTGCTTGTGAAAATGTGCTTTCCAGCTAACAGTTCACTCAGGACTCAGCAACACGAATTTGTTTCCCAACAATTCGTTTTATATGTCTGTGCGGGTGCTTATGTAGCTGACTGAGGTCTGTCTGTCTGTGTGTGTGTGTGTGTGTGTGTGTGTGTGTGTGTGTGTGTGTGTGTGTGTGTGTGTGTGTGTATAAGACAATGGGTTCCTGCTTACTGCATTATCACTGGAAAGCTGAAAGCCTCAGATCCAAAGGTTGAAAATTATTTTCCCACTGTGTGTGTGCATGTGAATGTGTGCGTGTGTGCATGTGAATGTGAATGTCTGCGTGTGTGCATGTGAACATTTGCATTTAGAATGTTATAATGCAGCTGGACACTGATTATGCCAAATATGATTGCTGGAGAATATATTTGGGTATCATTCTTTATATTCGAAAGTAGTAGCAATTCCGATCTGCTGCTCAATATGTAGGCAGGCTGAGTGATTCAAAGGGCCTAACTAAATAAATTCATTGGTTTCAAATAGCCCAGAGAGAAAAAATATTATTCATTATTCTCTGTGCCTGATGAATGTGCAGAAGTAATTTGTGCAAGGCACACCACGATATCAAAATTAAGACTTGCAAATTAATTTAACAAGAAATTAGCCTACATCTGAAACCAGTTTAGACATTTTCGAAAGCTAATAAGTTTCTACACATATTTATGTTTACTATTCTCTTATTGTAAAAATCAATCATAATAAAAAATGTATAGAAGATGGTAAAAAACAACGAGAGATTTCCACAAGCCTTATTGCATTTCAGTGGTAACAAGGCATTAGACGCTGCCCAGGTTAATAGACTAAAGCATACAAACAGTTTGCAGCATGCTCAAATATTTGGTGGAACTATAGTATTTAGGACAAAGTTCCATCAAATGTAAAAGTCTACGTGCATAAGCCGCAAGAACTGGAATGACAGTAGGCTATGTGAGAGGTGAGAAGTAACCCCATGTGTTAATTTTTTTTTTGGATGGTGCTTTTTTCGAGTGTGTGAAATTGATCATTGGAAACCAGCAATATAAATAACTTACCCCTAGGATAACAGTGTCATCGCCTTGAAACGTCGGGATGAACTTATCTCCACGAACAATTTCGGACTGGTTCAGAGGACGAAAACGACATAAAACCTTAATGTTGCATTCTGCGTTGCCATCAGCCATTGTTGAAACTGGAAAAGGATTTCACGCGCTCACAAATTGCAGAGAGGTAGCTTATAACTACAACCCAAAGCAACCTTTTTCCGTATCGTGCATTGGCTAAAACCACAGGCTATGCCTGTATGCAATCTGCCTGGGTGGATGACAGTTAAGGCATTGGCCAAGATAGTCAAATTAGAGTTCTCGTCAAATGAAGAAAAAAAGAAAGACTTCTTTTAGAGAGTTTGCTTGTTTCAAATGTCCTGAACAAAAATAGATACCGTTTAATGTATAAAAGAAATAATATTTTTGTTGGGAGTATATTCCGAACTGGTCCGACTGGATGCGCCTGGGTAGGTTGCAGGGTTTCCGAATCATGCTTTACATCACTGACTGACTGCTCACTGGTTTTAGCGGGGGCGGGGCGGGGCTAAACTATACTCCTCGCTCCCATCAGCACCACTGACTGTGTCGACCAACTGTTTGGGCGGTTTCCCAGGTTCTTTAGCCCCACCATGTGGCTGCTCTGTCATTATTTAAGTAATGGGTCCAAACAAAATCCACATATTTTATTGTTGGTTCCAATCAACTGTTCAAGGAATCAGTGAAACAAATCGACATTTGACATAAAAATAACGAAGATGGCTACCTTATTTGACGCCAAAGTGTACGTACAATGTCCCCCAGCCACTATGTATCAGAAATGCTTGTTTTCAAAACTTTGGTATCCCGGCAAAGATGGCTTTTGGTCGGATCCACGTAGCTCCGCCCATCTGACTGTGCTTGCTTGAGAGAAAAAAAATCATGCGTATCCTCTTCGCGAGCAGCAGGCAGTGCTGTTTCATGTAGCGTTGTTACGGTTTTAGGGTTTATTCTCCCTGTATCATTGTTAAATTACACGTTTTGGAAATTGCTGCTATTTTGGTTTGTAGTCCTCTGGTATTATATCTACACCCCTGAAGCAATGGCTGATCCAAAATACGCCAATTTACCAGGAATTGTGAGTGGCTAACATTAGCAGAGAGATTAGCTGCCACCATAGCTAGCAATAAAGCTAACAGTAGTCAGATTCTACTTTTAATTCTGTTAATTTTCTTTCTAGTATATGCGTTTTTGCAACTACGTATGTAACCTATTAGCTAATCAAGGCCAGTGTAGTAATTATTACGATATATGATGTGTATTTAGGTGGTGCATCTTAGCTAGCGAATAAATCGGACGGGGCGTTGGCCAGGCTGTATATGTCGTTGTAGGATTAATCTCTTTTTCATTATTATTTTAGGCGTTCAACGAGCCCGACGTGTACGAGACCGGCGACCTTCCAGAAGACGACCAGGCCCAGTTTGAGTCGGTAAGTTAGCGAGCGAGTTTTGCCCTGGGTGTTGACTGGCAGGTCAATTGAATCAGCTGGCTAGTGTTGACATCATACAGGACCTTCCCGAACCCCCCCTGTATGTGTGATGGTCTTTCTTAATATCTCCACTCAGTTGAGCTGTCTTACTAATTCGTGTAAAAAAAAAAACAACTAACAATTTCTTTAGGTAAATGTCTTGTTACATGTGTGTGTGTGTGTTTGAGAGCTCTGTGTTTAGTATCTGGATTGCGCTAAAGGAAAATGCAGCATAACTACTCGCCTGTCACTGTATGACCTCAAATGTCAATTAAATGTTTAATCTGCTATTAGTTGCAGATCTAAAATGTAACTTCATCAAATCTGTACAAAAAAACGTGAATGATGTTTCATTTGGACAACAATAAGCCACAAGGGTCCTCCTTGTCTTTTCATAGTTTTGGCCTGGTGTTTTACAAGCACACAGTTATCTAATTGGCATTTTGCCATCCCTGTTCCATATTCTTCTTTCCCTGCCCCTCTGCCCTTGTTTTGACTCTACCCCTCCTGGGAGCCTAGTTTGTACAAGTAAGATTGGTTCTATTTTCTCTCAGTGAGTTTATTGCAGTATTTCCTTTGCATGGGGTTTAATCTCATATCCACTTTTCTGCCTACTTTTGATTGGGATGAAATGATAATAGATGGATTTTAATGACTCATTTTACGCTGTGATTCCTCATTGGCTACAGTTCTTCTTTTGAAATGCGTGCAATTCATTCTTCTATTATTCAATTTAGTTGCTTTGTCGTCTGATTTTTGTTTGAGGAGATAATTTGATTTGTTCAATGAAACATGTTCGGTTAATTTATTCTCTCTTATAAACGATAAAGCTGTGTGTGTCTGTGTGAGTCTGACAGATTGGCAGGCAGGACAAATGCAGCCTACTACATGTTGTTTGTTTGTTAATACCCTTTCTTCTCCTTAACCTGACATTATATCCTGACTTTAATCTTCTAACTGCACAGTTCTGACTAACTTGACTAGAGGAAGCTTTGTGTAGGGTAACGTAAGGATAGAGCGCATGCTGTTGAAGTCTTTCTCCTTTGCTTATTGATTAGAGATGTCATTTATGTTTACAATTGTTTGAAAGAATGTTTCCCAATCCTTCAATTGTTATTTTCATTAACAGATCCGAGATCTGTCAGATCTCCTTACGTCCGTGTTAAAGTTATGAGGGCACTGGGCAGTAATACAATTCACCAGTTATCAACGAACAATAAGCACTGGCTGTTGGTGGAGCATAAAACACCCTAAAAAAGGATGAGGGAAAGAATGACAGACCTCTAAGCTATTTAAACAAAAATAGTGACACCGCAGCCTGCAGTAACCTGTGGAACACTGCTTTCTTTCTTATCTCCTCTGACCCTGGCCAGCTACGGCTGTTGCGTGCATGGCATGTGATAACCACATTAATCTGTGTTTTTCTCTCTCTCCCTCTCTACTTCTCTCTCCATATGCTCTTCCGTTGTGTTCTTTAACTCTCTTTGGAAACCCAAGGAGCTGGTAAGAGCCTGACTAACTCCCCCCTCGTCTACCTCCATGAAGTTGGCACCCCATATGAGAATGTGAATAAAAGTATTTTGAATCGTTTGTGCATGCAAAATAAAAACCATACAATTACACTATTTTTTTCTTTACAATGGCGTGACGTCCTCAGCACCCCATTATATCATTTTTTCAACTCATCACATTTGTTTGTGCATCATCTGTGCAAACAAAACAAACTTCATTATTCAGTTTTATTGAGGTTTATTCTATGTAAACGGGTGACGTTATCGTTCACGCGTTTGTCGTGCACTGGAATGGGCCGAATGGCTGAGCCTGAGAGCCTTTAACCATAGGCTTAACATGTAACGGTAACGCGTATTTCCCGAACAGTTTGCACACACATTTTAATTCTGCGTGCACAAACGAATCAATATACTTATTAATTTACATTCTCATCATATCTGGTGCCAACTTCATGGAGGTCTCTCGTCGTCCTCCCTATTTTAACATCTGTTTCACTGCCTAGTGTGTGTTTGTGCATGTTATGTCGGTCCGTCTAGTGCTGCTTGCCTGTACCTATCTGTCTAGAAGCATTGGTGGTGTTTTAATCCTACTCATTCCCTACTCATTGTCCACCATATATTGATCACCTGGACTCTGTGATCAAATGATCCGCATATTAAAACATGTCTACTCGGTATGAAAGATCAAGTGCGAGCGAGGCCGTCGCACTATATAATGCTCGCACCCTTATTGAAATAATGATAATAATAATGTTTCAACCCTCTTATAGCTTTGTCTTTTTAAACAGACAAAGATCCCAAAGAGGGTATGAAGTACACACTAGATCTTTCATACTGTTTCATACTGAGCATATCATCTCAGTAGGTTATACTGTACGTAGGATATGTGTCTGATCATTGTTGCTTTTTGAAGACATGTCTACTCTCCAAATCAATCAGAGATGGAATTAAAAATAATAGTGAATTTAGTAGCTTCTAAAAATATTGTTACTTTAACAGCCCTAATGTCCCTATTTGGGTCCACGTGGCTTTGCAATGAAAAATAATTTATGCATGTGGTTGTCATTAACATCAAATGAGCACAAGCACATTCACATTAGAGGCCTGCTGACATTTCAATTCTCTGTTCATACAAATTTGATTATCTGGAAATTATGATGTTTGGTGTTTCTTCTAAAATCATCCTAGTGTCATAATTTTTCAAGTCTGCCCTGGGCGGTCTGAGTTAGCCAAGACCCAGTCTATCCCATAGTTCTGTCTGTGAGCTAAGGCAAATGTTTTATTTTTTGTTTTTTCTCTTCGTTTTCCCATTCTGTCAATGCCAGGAGGAGCTCTGCAGTGACAGTGTGGAGAGGATTGTTGTCAACCCCAACGCAGCCTACGACAAGTTCAAAGACAAGCATGTCAGCACCAAGGGACTCGGTCAGTTTTCAGTGCATCCTGGTCAGAATTGCTGGTGAAATTGCTAACTATGATTGCCTCACGATGGTAACCCTTGAAATTCCTATTGCCATTAGTCTGCATGTATTGTCTTGCACTCTGTATTTCTCACTACTTCTCATGGTGTCTTCTTGGCAGACTTCTCAGACAGAATCAGTAAAAGCAAACGAGTGGGCTATGAGTCGGGAGAATATGAAATTGTGAGTACATTCTTCTAAATTATCTTGTAACAAACAAATAACGATTGGAAATCACAAGGAGATTTCAATCTGTGTGTGTCTCTCCATGTCTAGCTGGGAGAGGGATGTGGAGTGAAAGAGACCCCCCAACAGAAGTACCAGCGACTGGTGAACGAGATCCAAGAACTTAGTCAGGAGGTGGAGACTATCCAGGTTGGTAAACAACCACACATACACACTTAACTTCCTCTTTTAACGGGAGTGGTCTGCACACACATTCACTATGTCAACAGAGAGTAATTCTACTGTAATTTCTTGGTCTATTAGACACTAGTCACTCACATCAAAACCATTGGCTTTAATGAGAACAGTACCACATACATAAGGAACTGAAGTGCTGTTAAGAAAGCTTGATGACTTGTTGTCTAGACATGAATAGTTCATAAAGCCTGGCGCCCCCTATCCTCCTAGGCCACTACGAAGGAGACCAATGTGGAGGAGCGCCTGACCCCCATGGTGCTGGCCCAACATGTAGCCCAGCTCAAACAGCAGCTGGTGTCAGCCCACCTGGACTCATTGCTGGGACCCCAGGCTCACATCAACCTGGCCGACCCAGACGGCGCACTGGCCAGGTTAGCTTGGCTGGTGGGTGGGTTGGTAGAGGGAGGGTAAAGGCCAAAATACACCGAGCCGACAGCTGATACAAACAACGGGGGTTCTCTTGGTGTCTGGTTGGCTTGATGTGTTTACATGACCTGAACAATAGAGGTCTAGAGGAATCTCCTGTAATTGGAGACCCGATTCATCATTTTAAATCAGGTTTGCACACACTGTCTGACCATTGGTGAAATGAGGCAATCGTCATACAGTGGAGTTTTCACAAGGAAGAAGAATAGGCCCCCTCCCATAGTGTTTATTTTCAACTTTTTAAATGTATATTACATTTCTCATACGAGACACTCAAGAATGAATCTGGGCATACAAAGAGTTCTTGCATGAGGCCAAATTTCAAGAACTAAAGGTGTTAACAAGTGACAGTGTGACCTGTGCAGTGTTTACAGCCTAACCCAAGGGAACCTCTGGGGGGCATCAGCCTTCTAGACCCCAACTGAGTAATGGCCAATTAGGTAGGGCCTGGCTGGAGTGGGCAAAGACACCAGAGACCCAAGTGAGCAGAGGGATCCGGTAGTCGGGTTATGGGAGTGAGGCAGAAAATTGAATGAATGCAGTAGCTTGAACACCAGGCCACCATGAAAACGGCAGACCTCAATGTAGGACTGGCTACTGACTCAGGATTGATAGATAATAGAAGTACTGAGTAGGGGACAGGAAGCAGAATGAATCAATTGAAGAGAAAGGAAACTGTCGGTGGGTGGGACCTCCAGACTACATATGCCAAAAGTTGGTCTGGTGGTCAGAACAAATTAAATGGAACTAAATTAACATTAATGCAAGGGTTTGGAGAGAGGGCAGCAGCCCATTAGGCTAACCGACAACATGCTAACATATCATTAATCATGCAAACGTATATAACGTTGTTTTCCCTCTACAGGCGTCTGCTAACCCAGCTGGAGGCCGCCAAAGGCAGCCGTCCCAGCACCACAGGAGATAGCAAGGCGGCCAAGGGTCCAGACGGCGTGGTCCTCTATGAGCTTCATAGCAGACCAGAGCAGGACAAATTCAATGAGTGTGCCAAGGTAAGAGAGGAGGGTCAGGGAGGCAAAGGTTGGGAATTAGCATGGTAATGTTGTACCGGTACATTGAACAACTGTTCCGTTGCTGTGGGCAAACGGATAGTTACGTGCTTTTTTTTTTTTTTTTTTTGTCTCAGGAGGGTTTTCTTAGAATATTTCATATGGGACCGCAGGCAGGTGTCTGTAGGTGTGTGTACATGTATTGAGGGATTGTCAGCCATGCGTTGCTCTGTCTCATCCCTGTAGATGGCAGAGCTAGAGAAACGTCTTGCTGAGCTAGAGGTAGCAGTTGGCTCAGGATCTGACAAACAGGTACACACCATTTAATGCACAAATGCACATTCCTATTCTAACCTTAAGTCCCTTTTCTCTCTCGCATCATTTTGTATCACTTCTATATTTACCGTAATCATTTTTTTAATAAACATCTAGGAAAGGAACATTTACAGTGAAATGTATTTAATTTCACAGTTCCATTTTCTTATATTCTTATACGGGGCAGGATAGTCTAGTGGTCTATCTTTGAGCAAGATGCCTAACCCCTATCTGCTCCATGTAATAGCACCATGTAATTGTAAGTGTAAGATAAAAGCGTCTGCTAAATGACGTAATTGTAATTGTATATTGCAGGGTCCTCTTAGCGCTGGAGTACAGGGAGGCAGTTTAATGGTGAGTAGGCAGCTACTTGGCAACAGTTGCTGTCTTCAGTGTGTATTCGATTTGCAACTGGTGAACTCAAGTCGTATATCAAGAGCAGATCAATGCCCACCTGCTTTCTTAGTTTTACATCCTTATCAGTGTTTTGTGTGTGTATTTGTATTTCCATCTCTATTTCGGTTTCATCAGGACACTATGGAGTTGTTGCAGGCTAGGGTCAGTGCCCTAGACTCTGCCACTCTGGATCAGGTGGAGGCCAGATTGCAGGTAATTTGCACATTCATTATTATACAAACTTTAACATGAGAGAGATGAGATAGTTTGTTAATACTGTCTTCAATTAAAGATGAATGAACTCTACTCCTTCCCAATTTACTTGAGTAATCCCGTGTGATATGTTTTCAAAACTGCAACTGAACCACTGGTGCATTAAAGACAAATCACTCTGAAATTCTTTTTGTCTCTGGTGTTCATGTAGAGTGTTCTTGGGAAGATGAATGAGATCGCCAAGCACAAGACGGCTATTGAAGATGCTGAGACACAAAATAAGGTTGGTAATGCTTTGACTTCTTAAAGCATCATTTGACAGTTGTATACATTCCTCATTGCAGATACAAAGTTAGTTTTTAGTTAGTTCGTAATACCAGGGTAAATAAAGGAAGAAATTGCATGTATAATGTGTGTCTCACCCGCAGGTGGCACAGCTGTATGATGTGGTGCAGAAGTGGGATGCCATGGCAACCTCTATACCAGAGGTGGTGCAGAGGCTGGTAGCAGTTAAGGAGCTGCATGAACATGGTAACACACATGGTCGTGGGACAGCTTTACTCTGTAGCAGACTGAGCACCTATTTTCCAATGCACTGCATCCAGAATGGGGATTTGTGGGTAAAGCAAAGGATAAAAAAAAAAGTGAAATCAGGATTGTAACGAATGGGCCTAATGCAGTCAGCCTAAACCATGGCATTAAATTAAATTGTCAAACTTATTTCAAATGGGTTAATAATTGGAATGTAGTTGGACTAAACCTTGAGATGCATTTAAACACCCCTTGGGGAGAACAGACAAATTGTTATATATTGCATTGCCATTTTGTGTTTATTATTTGGCACATGAAAGCAGCACCCTCATAGTAATAGATGATGTCTATAATTTCTTTCTAAGCACGAGAAGTCATTTATCATCCAGCTTCTACTTGCTCTAATCTATCACAGCAGGCGTTTGTTGGTCAATAGTTTATTTTATCATCACGTCTTTCTGTCTGATATGCTGTCTTCTCATGAACACATACCGGGACAAGTAAAAGTGCATTTCTTTCAACACATACTTAATCATATGTAACAAATGTCCTCTTTTATTAGAAAATGAGTGTGTTTTCTCCCCTTTCCTGTAGCCATGCAGTTTGGTCAGCTGCTGATTCACCTGGATACAACTCAGCAGATTATTAATAACTCATTAAAGGACAATACAACCATGCTAACACAGGTAGGACGTGTTCAAGCACTTTCTACTAAAAGATTTAGATATAATGCTTCCTCCAGTATTTCTTTAATGTTCTCTCAGCAGAGGCAAGCTGACAAAGACAACCCCAGTATACAAACTTGACTGTCCCTCTCCTTTTTTGCACCCTGCACTTTCAGGCCAAAGTTCTGTTTATGTAAGATCCCATATCCAGTATTTATGGACCCAGCTGTATTTATAATTCTGCTGTCTCCACCCAACCGCTCCCCTTTTCCCTTAGCTTTTTTTCCCCTTCTAACATTGTCCTTCCTCTAGCTAAAGCGATTCTCATGTCCACTTTTCTGTCTATTTCTGCATTGCCTTGTTTGACTGCCCATCAAATTCCTCCCTTTCTCTTGTTTCTCCTGTTCTCCTCCAGGTTCAGCAGACCATGCGGGAGAACCTGGTAGCAGTGGAGGACAGCTTTGGTGCCCTAGACCAGAGGATGAAGAAACTTTCCAAATAAACAGAGGCTGTAGACGGTGGAGGGAAAAGAATAGCTTTCTTTCTTGCTTCTGGCGTTCCCTCTCTCAATTGCAAGTTCAACAAAACAGAACAGACAGAATATAGAAAAATGGAGACCAAATGTTCTGGGATATTCTCCCCTTCAATTCCTTTCTATTGCGTTAAAGTAACATAAAAGGATGGATGGATTGGGCGGGGGGGAGAGATTGTGGATGTCTATTCATATTTCCTAGTTAATCTGTCCTCCCATGGATACATGACAGGTTCCATTACAGCCAGCGGGGCACAGCAGAGTGATGTGGAGGTAAAATAGTTCTGGAAAAAAATGTAGGGTAATAGCTTCACTTTATAACTCGGCATAACTGCTTACATTTGTCAGTTTGTACCAAAAACATTTTGTCTGCTCAAGGTACACTGTGGATCAAGATCTGAATCAAATTTAGCCGTTTACTTCAATGTAACTAGCTATAGTGGAATCTAAAACTTTTCTGACCTCCCTTTTTAATTACCTTTTGTCCACTCTTTACATGCCACTGATTGCATTTCTGTGTTAAACTTTGAGTTTTAGACTATTATAATTATTAGTATCAAATAACAATAAATGTATCCATTATCTTTTTAAGCTCTCACACTAGCTTGGGGTACTGTATGTACAATATGCCTAGTTCAGCTAAACTGGACACAAGTTTTAAAGGACATGTCTTCAGCTGTGCACAAAAGATCCATCCAGCCATAGTTTTATGGCAGGGACATATGGCATGTGTAAACATGTCAGAGCAAACCATAGGAGGGATGGTTGTAAACACACACCTGTACCTTATGTCTCTTCATGCTCAGTCACTTGTAACTATTATTATTATTATTAAGACTGAGACCAAATACCACAGATGATCTTTTAATCTGCTTTGTCATTGCCCACAGATGAACTGTATTGTACATCTGTGACCATAAAAACAGAAAAATAAAAAGTGCTATAAACCTGTCTCATATTATTTCCAGGATAGACAGGTAGTGATACATCATTTAACATTTCAGCGGATTTTGAAAAAGGCAGGCTATAATTTTGTATTCAAAAGGGCAGGATATACATGTGGAAGAATGTATCGCAAAAAGGTATTTGAATTATGGTGTGGATGTTCGTATTACTATATGGTTCTACCCATTAGTAATTCTATTAGCTACTGCTGTGTTTTCTCTATCACTAATTGATTGAGGTGTAATTATGGCCATGTCCATTACTGTTTTCGGATTGTATTCTAAGGTTTCCACCCTGAAACGCCAAGACAGGTGTTGGAGATAACTGGCTGATCAGAATTCTCAGGTGGACCTGTGCTAGAGACCAATCATAAAGATGTCAACTGTCCTGGCCGACAGATAAAATGTGAAACTGTTTAAACTATCAGTGTTTTGTCCCATTTGTTTTAACTTAAAATGACAGTTGAGAAGCCTATATTGGGTCTGGTTAAGATTTTTCCATCTGCCACTAGTCTGGCCTAATTAAGTGGTCATGGTTGTAGTACTTATTTGTGAACATTGGGTGGCAGCATAGCTCCTTATATATAAATATATAAGACGGTTGCATAGAAGTCTACTAATTTCAGTACAATTTATAGTACTAAATGCCCTAGTTTTACTATAAGACCAGTCAGGACAATAAAAGCATTTTATCTTTACCCAGACCTTTAATTGTCTTATAAGTTATAGTGGTAAAGATTTAATAAAAAAAAAAAAAAAAGATTAGGGACCGAAAGCAGTTATTAATTTCACAAAGATTTTTATATTTATTTATATTTATATTACAATTATAGTCTATTCATGGAATCTGGATAGTAAAACCAGGCTACTATTTCTACCCCCCACCTCCATAGTATTAACTTCCTGAATTCAAGAGGGAACCCATATTATATGGAGGTGCATTTTATACTAAAAGATAGAAGGCAGGTTATTTCCATGGCATTAGCAAATTAAGTATTTGCTAATGCAATGCCATGCTTGGTGTCAGGCAATAGTATTAGTGACAAATGAGGACAGCAGATTCAGGGATGGGATCAGGATCGACTGTGTCTGGTGACTCATCAAGACACACCAACCTGGTCAGTCAAGCAAAACACCTCCACTTAAGTGAATACATTCTAATTAATTAAAATATTTGACAATGTTTAATCACATATTTTACTGGCCACCCTGCCTGGCTCTGGGTTGAGCTTGACCAAATCAAATGGGGTGAGCCTCTGAAGTCCCACAATGTGACCTTAACCCCAAGATAAATTATACTTGATAATCTTTCTTTTTATTATTCCCAGTGCTGGAGACTGGAGCAAGCCTTTATAGTATATTCTGTTTGCCAGGGAAGATCCAGTGTGACATACAGGGAATTAGATCCAGGACTTTCACTTAGAGGGGAATGCCCCAGATGAGCAGAAACACGCAGTCTGCTGTACTGTATATCATATCCTTCTATTTTGGTGGTCCACATTTGGCAAGCCCACCACCATCTGTCAAAAGAAACGTTTGCACAACATTGCAGAGTGGGGCTTGCAATGGGTGATTGTTATCCATTGAAAAAGAAAGGGCAATCTTACTAGGTTGTGGCAAACAGCCACAACCTAGTAACACAAAAAAGGTGGTTAGGGGAAAGACACTCAGAAACTGGTCTACTGACTGGAATGTGGTGTATCAATTGCTTTAGAATCACTGGTTCACTTGATAGTCAGCGATAATAGAAGAAAGGGCAGATTTATTTTTAGGCTGTGTGTCTGTCTCCCCTTTGTCTTGTGTTTGGCACTGCCCATTTTCTTATTGTCTGCTTTTGAAATGAGTAAATTGAGAGATATTACATTTGATTTAAAAAATTGTTGATGAAATAAACAGTGATAAAATCACACTTCAATGGGAATAAAATCGTGTCAGAGATTAGGTTGAGGATCATTATTGCAGACAAATGAAGAAACATATTTGGGGTGGAGAGTGGAGAGATGAGAGGAGGAAGAAGGTGGCAAGAAGCCCAGCGTGTTTGTCAGATTCTTCCAATTGACGTGGACAGGTGAGAGAGGTGGAGATGGAGGAGACGCGAGTTAGGCAGGTTAGATACGGTTGTGGGGCAGAACAAGGACAGGGAGCGAATGAGAGAAGAGGAGGATGAAGAGGGGGGAGGGGGGGGAGAGATAGTGACTGTTAATGGACTAACAAGATTGACTGGAAAGTTTTCCACAGCTCCACACTCAGAGATAACACCCAACAACAACAACAAGTGCTGTACATATAGATAATTGATGGTTGGGTTGGTTTGGGCTGAATCTGGCTTATTCTCCAATCATTCCCTCTGCATACACCCTGGCATGACTACTCCAAAAACAATGATTAATGAGCATTGTCTAGAGGGTTTTTCACAAATATTGGCTTCAACAGAGACGGCAATTGACAAATAAGATGAATGTGATAACATAATGAGCAATAACGAACAAAAAGCCCAATAACAAAAAACATTTCTCACAAATTTTGACATTACATGTCAATAAATCCCTAAAATGTTAGCTCGAGAAAAAAAAAACATGAGCATTCATTCTTTGACAGTACTAACCAAACAAGGAGAATGTTTCTTCAGACACTGTAAACTGTTTTCACAGCTGTTGAACCTTGAAGCAATGACCTTTTGAAAAGTGGTGAATGCAGAAATACAGTGAGACATGGCAGGCCAGGGTTAAAATATTTACCCTATCGGCACTTTATAACAGTTGGTCTGGGTTCACTGAGGGAAAGGATTCCGACAGCTGGTGTATGTGGGCTGGGAAGCTGGGGGGGCTATCCTGCCATGACCAAGGCGCTAAGGTCACAACACAGACAATTTCCCTGATTTTTTTTTCGAAAGACGACTGGAAACATAATCCTCCAAGTCATTTAGGAAATAACACTACACACAAAATAACAAAGAAATTAAGAAAAAATTTACATGTTGCAAGTTTTACCTTAAAATGTCTAACACATTTGTGATTATTCTATTACAGCATGTAAATAGACTGTAAATGTCATACTTGCAAATTGCAACAAAATATAAATATTCTGATAGCACCTTTATTCAGAGATGTCTAAATATACTCACATTTTTTTGCCTGTAGCCTATTTTTGTTAACATCAACCATTATATACTATGTAATAGAAAGAAACAAATTGGTTCATTCATTAACACTCAATATAGTATTTTGTTGATTGCGAGCTCATCTTCATTGAGCATCAATTAGAAAACATGGACGATCAGGCATCATAATTAGAGCGTATTGGACAAAACAGGCAGCGTTAACCCAGATATGGGGTTGTAAACAATGTTTTATAATGAATACAACACAGACGGCGGGACTGACAAAATAAACAGGGAAGGGAAGGGGGAGGAAGAGAAAGTATGCTGAACTACTCAGCAACAGCCACTCAAGTTGTGACGTGTAATGGTGCTTCCTCCAGCGCTTTAACCCGGGTCCTAGAGACAGTATTTGAGGTTTCTATTCGCTACTTGCGCTGTTGCTAGGCTGTGCATGTTGAGCCGTGCGCGTTGCACCATGCATTAAAAACAGTCGTGTGCTGAGTTTGGGATTAGGACACAAAGTGTCAAAAGGGTTACGAACAGCAGGTCATACTTTTTAAAAGGACAATGTTATTTATTTGGGGTATTTAAACACCACGTGTTTTCAGTCTTGTCTCGAGTAACCTACATAAACAAAACCTAATCAGCTATCAGAAACAATGAGGTCTGCGTGCTTGAGCTCTCATCCTGTATCGTAGTCTACTATTTCACCATCAAGAAATAATATGCAACTGTAACCTCTTTTGTGGAAATTAGGCTATAACAAGGTTACAACAAGGCATGAAAAATGAATTCATTCTGTAGTGGAGTGCTGATGGTGGAACACACCCCAATGCCCCGATCGCGGGAAACACGCTCTGGTGTATTGTTGTGATGTCTCGTAGAGCGCGAGGTATGAAATATGTGAGAATACAACTGGCTTGCTGTACGTTTAAAGGGAAGCTGTAAACAGAACAAACTACAAAAATTAAAACACATATGTACCCCAAAAATTCCATTGTCTTTCGAGAATTATTTTAATGTATGAGCCTGCACGAATCTATTGGGTATTCCTCATATAAGGCTAGGCCTACTGGTGGTGTTCATAGTAGTAGTTGATGGTTATTGACGTTATGCTTAAATTAAAAAAATACAAAATACATAAATAACTAGCCAATAGTAAACGAATTCCTAAAGGATTATCCAAGCGAAACAAACATTTATTCGATATGGTATGGTAGCATATAGGGTAACGTTAGCCTACGTATATTTTTAGATTTTTGTTAGAGCCAACACTGTTTAATAAAACATGTTCTGGTTCTGCTGGTGTTATCCCCGACTAGAAATTGGTTGCCAAGCATTGCATCATTCCTTTCATGTGACTCCCATACGCCCCAAATTCGTCCTGGCCGTCTTATGACTGCATCACATTTACTGGTCGTACAAACTATGGGAACAACTAGCAAAGGCAACAAGGCCCGCTTCGCCATTAAAGCGCGATTACTCATTGGATGTAACCAAGCAAAAGATCTTAGGCCAGTGTTTGTGAATGGACCATTGTCACGTCACTTTTCCCTCTTCCTTA
>JAODLI010000020.1:1117738-1144505 GCA_027575585.1 Percopsis omiscomaycus
TGTGTGTGTGTGTGTGTGTGTGTGTGTGTGTGTGTGTGTGTGTGTGTGTGTGTGTGTGTACAAATATATATATATATATATATATACACAGTATATATATATTACTGTTCAAAAGTTTTATCATTGAGAAATGTGCTTGTGTCCTTGTTTTTGAAAGAAAATTATAAAAAAATTCAATGGAAATATCATTCTATTGAGCAGAAGTGTAGTGTAGACATTGTTATATTATTATTGTTTTATAGCTGGAAATGTATTATGGAATATCTACATTGGCATACAGAGGCCCATTTCTAGCCACGATCACGCCTGTGTTCCAAGGGTACATTGTGTTCGCTAATCCTAAATTATCTTGCTAAATCCATCATTCGAAAACCCTCACAGACGCCTCACAGGTCCTCAGATAGAAGCTTCATTAAACAATACCTGCAAATCACCAGTCTCATCATCAACAGTTAAGAGGCGACTGCGGGAAAATGTCATTTCTAAAACTGGCTAATAAAGAGAAAAGTTTTGTCAAAAGAACACATTGGATGGAGGACGACGATGGAGAAAAGTTGTGTTGTTATGTTGTTGTTATAGACAGACAAATCCAAGTTTGAGGTGTTTGGATCACAGAGAATAACTTTTGTGAGGCGCACATCCAATGAAAGGATGCTTAAGGAGGGCTTGACGCCATCCGTCAAGCATGGTGGAGGAAATGTGATGGTCTGGGGATTCTTTTGTGCTGATAAAGTTGGAGTAAATGGCCCATTAAACAATGATGGCTATCACTCCATTTTGCAACGCCATGTCATACCCGTTTGATTGGAACCAATTTAAGCCTACAACAGGACAGTGACCCAAAGCACTGCTCCAAATTATGCAAGAACTACTTGGGGAAGAAGCAGTCACCTGGAATTCCAAGCCTTTTTAGAGGCCTTCGAGGTGGCTGCGGAAGCCTGCGAGTGGCCGGCGGGAGAATGGGTAGTGCGGCTGCTCCCGCTGCTTTGAGGGAGGGTGCAACAAGCAACGCACAGCCTACCGGCGGAGATGAGAGTGACGTTCACAGCCATCAAAGAGGGCGATACTGGACAGCACCGGCCGGAGCGCCGAGGACCACCGCTGGGCAACTCCAGAAGACACATCTGGAGGAGGGAGACCGACCGTTCGCCTTCTCCCGACAGCTCTTGGACTCGGACAGAAAGTGGTTGCAGCCCAGGGATAGGTCTGTGGACCAGGTGCTGGACCAAATAGCCCTCAAACATTCGTGGACGGGCTGCCAGTGTGTGGCAGCCCCTTATGTGCGGTGCCATCCACCGGGGGATCTGGACCGGGCAGTGGAGCTGGCCAAGGACCACCTTGACGGGAAGGCGATCCAGGAGGACCACCAGACAGGGATGACCGGTTGGCAGTGGAGGAGGTCCGGTTGCAGCGGGAGCAGGGGCGGCAGACGACGCAGCATCACAGAACCCGTTCTGGGAGGGGGGAGAGGAACAGCAATTCAATGGTCAGTTGGTACGCCCTGACTCGGCAGTTACATTCCCACATTTTGTAATTGTGAGGGACAGATTGTATCGAGTCGTGACACTCGGACTGGGGACGAAAATATGCAATAACTGGTACCTTCGGGAAATAATTTTTCAGATGGCTCACTTTAACCCGAAGGCAGGCCACATGGATAGTGAAAAGACACTAAAACGGATAATGGCCAGGGTTTACGGGTTCACGGGACTCTTGGATTTGAAACGCATCTGTTTCCCGTTAGTAAAAGGCAGCAGCGGGAACAGACCGAGAGAGAGGAAACGGACACGGGAGGCACCACACCGAACCCTCCTGAGAATACTACTATGAAAAGACATGCTTAAATCTTATATGTTGATTACACAGTGAAAGCTGTAAATAAATACACTGTACACTGATACTTTGCTACAGTGCCCATCAAGCCAATCCAATTTATTGGAAGTACTTCAGTTTGGGATGAGATTTCTGAAGATTACCTCAACATATTGACAGCTAGAATGCCAAAGGTCTGCATGGCTGCTGCAAATTGATGAAAGCCAAGTATTTGAGTGATTCTAAATGTTTGAACGTTAGTGTGTATATACTGTATACTGTAACTATATAAGTATATATATATATATATATATTATATTCCATTGACACATATTCTGTTATACTGCGAGTACATTATATTTTGTACATGCCATTCAACAGATTTGTATTTATCATAAAGACCCATAATACTTACCTAATGATTTAGTATACCTTTTTTTTTTTTTTTTATATATATATTTCTGCATACCTAAACTACAGATGGAAACGGGAAGGGTATTACAAATTTGTGGTGTTTATATTTGTTTGGGCACACAGCTTCCTGGTTTCTGGTTTAGCTGCTGCGTGTCAGAATGATTGTGCTTGCTTGATAGACCTGTAGCTTCCCTCTAGAATAGGGAAGTTTACAAAACTGGAGAGAAAGATTAAATGGAACGAATTTATAAGTTCAGACTAAAAGGGATGTAATACTGAACTACATATGACACAGGACTCGACAAAATAACAAGCTGTTATCAGAGCTGGCTAGGATGCTATCGTTGACTAGTAAACAATAATGAGCACAACTGCTGTAAGTCAAACCTTTTTTTTTACCTAACTTACACTCACACAGTTCTCAACGGTTCATTTATTACCAGTCTTATTGACTTGCCTTTGTTAAAATGGCTTTCTATTTACTTTGTGAGAACCCGTTCATAGCTAGATATCACGTCAGCAGGTTAAAGTGTAGTCATTGCTGTACTATGCGTCCTTTTTCCGTTTTCTGATAAAATGTGTTTCAACTGCCACTACCTAGAGTTGAGTGTCTACATCTACGTCTTTGAAAACGCATGTGCCTGTTTTTGTGTAATGTGGTGGCACATGAAACCGCTTTGAATGAATCGACATTAGCTAGCAAGATTGAGCAGAGATGCAAGGGAGGTTAAAAACATTCTGGGTTTAATAGGGAAGCTTAAGTCAACAACATGTGTCTACAAATTGTCTTTATATTTTCATTTTAATTCCTCCAACATTGCTCCCATCAGTCAGTCTTTGATCCTTTTTGCTGGTAAATTTTTTTACAGTAAAATGATTATGATCATTTGGTAAAATTTTGATGTACAGCTACAATATGTATTTAAATTATTTTTCCAATTGTTCTCTCTCTCTCTCTCTCCGTAGCTGCCACCACATATCCTCTTTGGGAACCACCAGAGAAAATCTGACAGTGGCTGGCAGATGAAACAGGTGAAACTCTCTTCCTGCTGCTATCTTTCATCACCACAGGGCGTTCACTGTATTTCACCTTGAATTTCACCCCACAAAAGCAGACCTTTTAACAGTGAAAAGTAGGAGACGTGCTGTGTCCGTTCTCTTTTAATGTATTGAACTGATACAGCAGGACATGTTTAGTCTACCTACTGGGACTCCCTGGCGCTTTGTAAGCTTTGTGGCTTTCATATTTCCCTTTTCCCACTTTTCTATCACTTCATTACCGACAGCACTTGTAGTACTCTCTCCTTCTCTTACTGCTTTTCTGACCATTAAATGAATCCTAGGGATACTATATTACACCATTGGCTATAAACTGTACATACCTAGAAAGTTAGTGCAGTACTTTTCTTAATGTCCCGATACCATTCCTATTTTCTGACTTTGGGCCCTATCTTACACCTGGTGCAAAGCGGCGCCAAGCGTGATGTTGTGTCTTCGCTAGTTTCAGACCGACGCAGTTGTCATTTTCCCATCAAACGCCCACGTTGTTTAGATAGCAAATGCACTTGCGCCCATCTGAGCGCCTGTGGGCGTGTTGGTCTTAACCTGCGGTGTGGTCAGGCATATTGTTGGCACATTGCTATCTTGAGGCAGCGGAAAGCGAACGCGCGATTGACCAACAGAACCTGGTCTGAAGTCAATGGCGCAGTATTTCACTGTTATTTTATGTGCGCATTGTCAAGATAGTAGGCTTATATGCGTTTTCTGCCGTTACACTAGCAAAAGTGGATTTGGGAGTGGCAGGATAGGTCAGAAATAATTCGGTTCCATTCAGAGAACACAACTGCAAAAAGGACTAAATGGCAGTGAATTTCCCAACCAAGCTGCAGAAGTTTGCAAATACTGCATCTGTACTGTATTACTGTAGACTACATTAAGTAATGCCAGCTCGGCTATTTAAAAATTTCAGAGATCAGCATTTATTTATATTAAGGTGGTGAAATATAGCAACTCATTATTTAGAAAAGGGACTGTTACCCAAGCAGTGCTTACTGCAACATGTTGCGTCACAGTGGGGCGTGGGTGTGCTTGTATTAAAGCCCTTTTAAAGGCCTCGTCTTAACGAAGGAGCCGATTTGACATTTAATGCTAATCCTCCTTGCATGAAGAGATGGCAAACATTAGTAGTGGTATTTAGTGACTGTTGAAACCAGGTTATAGAGATTGGGAAAGGTACTATAGTAGTCTGGGCTAAAATCGCTGCTTTATGGGCAAGTAATGCGATGTGTTTGGATTTGCTCTGTCCTTGATTTCACTTGTTTGTGTACATGTACTGTTATGCATGACTCTTGAATGTGCATGCATCTTGTGTATGTGTGTCTGCTAAGCCGTCCTTCTGCCCCCCAGCCATTGTTGTGAAGGACTGTAGTTGATTACCAGCTGGCCCTGTACAAATAGATCAGCTCAATATACTATATAGTGTGAAGTCAAGGAAAAGGCCTCATGCTGACTTTAGTAGCTTATTGGATGTTTTCTACATACCAGTGCATGAAACCACTGTACATTATGTTGGAATGAATACAGGATAAATGTAGATCAGTAGCTACCAGTGAATTGTAAAATGGTATATTTTGGTGGTCGTCTGTACTGTTATTCCTCTGTCCTTGTCCCTCTTTGTTGTCCATCTGTCTAAATAAACAGATAAACAAAGTGAGCCACCTGCAATCTGAATAATTATTTGATGTATGTATTTAATGCTATCATGTAATCATCGTCATAAGTCCTATTCAATATGTTTTAGGTATAACTTGCTTTGCTTTCTCTGTGTTTGTTTAGTGCTTGTTATTAACAAACGCATAGCCCAGTCTTTTGATTTTTCATTGTTATTGTGTACAGCTCTCATGATCTCTATTGAAGCCTATTCTAAACCCCCAACTATTCCTAAACATAAAGAAAATCTGATATTGGTTGACATCTGTCATCTAAAGCCACCGGGCAGCAGTGCTAATATGGTGTGTGGCCAGTGAAATGACCCCAGATTATCAGATTTCACCATTCCATTGAGTGTTACAGCAGGCCTATAAAAACAACTGTACATCTATCTAGAAGACCTAACAATCAGAATCAAGTCAGTGCCAATTTCTTTGAATTAAATGTTTTTGTTACATCTCTGTTACATCACAAATGTTTATGTTAAATAAAAATAGCTCTCTGAATAGGGACAATACCAAGAGTATCGCCTCTGAGAGGAGTTACAGTAACATGAGACATATAAACATACAAGGAAAGTGCTAATTAAGTTTTTCAGTACACTTGACCTCTGACCCTAATATTTTGCCCTGCACTTTGACCCCTGTGTAGAGCATGCAGCGTGCTACTTCCTCTGACACGCTGAACACAACAGTGTTCAGCCAGGTTGACGCACAGTGCTACAACACAACCTTCCTGCATGATGGCAAGCCGCCCCTCAACCACTCCCAATCCATGATCCTCCCACACAATGGCAAGGTATACCACAGCACATACACACGCATACACATACACCAGTGGCCAGATGCGACCTGAGCAAATCAGTTAAAAGTAGATTTTTCATGTTCTGTTATACCATTCAGTGAAATACCATCCAACGTTCCTAATTTATAAAGTATTTTTTAAGTAATTTATTAATTATTAAGTAATTTATGAATGAATTAAATAATAAATAAATGAATAAAATAATTACCAATATACAAGATGACACGTGGCACCTGTGTCATTTAAAAACCGATACACGCACATGTTAAACTCCAAGACCTCCTCCTATCTTGCAGCTAGTTCAGCAGTGCAGAGACTACTCCTGTAACATGACCAACATCGTAGTGGAGACTCCTTCTCTGGACAGCTCCCCAGACAGCGATGGCTGCACACCGGTGAGACATTATGCAGGGTGACACTCGGCAATGAACTAGCTTTATGAAAATATCCAATAAAAACAATAGAATGATACTTCTCTTCTATACCTTCCCTTCTGTTGTAATGTAATGACTTCTCCTTTTAGATGAACACCTAGATTAGACTCCTTCCGTGAAGAAACTTAGCTTTATACAATGTATTCTTGTGTATAGTAAATAAAATACATTTTAATATTTTCTGATTACAATCAGTCATTTAGCAGACGCTTTTATCCAAAGCGATTTACAATTACATGGTGCTTACATGGAGCAGATAGGGGTTAGGCATCTTGCTCAAGGATGCTTACAGGTAGGCCAACTCTGGGGCTCGAACCCACTCCGGCTGGGAGTCCAACCTTTTTTTAACTTTTCTTTGTAAACTCCTGCAGTACACTATAAGAAGTCCATACCACAGTGGGTGATTTTAGAGCAGCCACTCTCCCGCTACTTTGAGTGTGATGCAACAGTCAAGTTAAATGGCTTCACTCAGGATTCAATACAGTTCACAGAGAAAAGCCCCCTGTCTTACTTTCACTTGGCATTTAAACCTATTTTCTTCTACTTCTGAAAGCCAAATGTTGTCCATTTGGTAGTGATACATGTATGTGAGGGACTAGAAATATGTGATGAATAGGGTTAATTAACAAGCCTCAAATACATTGTATGGTTAAGACAAGAAATACAAATGGATTTAAATGGTGTACAGTACACTGCAATATAAGCAAACCTGAAAGTCAGGTTTTGGAGAAAAAGTAGTTCTCATAATAATAAATACTTATGGATTTACCTAATCCACTAAACCATCACGGATGTTTTCTCAGGAGCTGGAAAAGGCCGGTCTCCTGAACAAGACCAAGATTGCAGAGGGAGGGCGAAAACTTAGGTAAGATGTTAAAAGGTTTGTCTCAGTATTGTTGCTGACTTGTTTCATGCTGTATCATAATGTTTTCTGCCACTGACCTCTCTACTGTACCTCATATCACTATAGCCTCAAGCGAAAGCATAATCTTTCATTCCTGGCCTATGTTAGGATCAGCTATTAAAATGTTCTCTCAGCTCTCAGAGTGCTTAAGCTTTTAGAAATAATTAGCTCTGATAGTTGCTTCACTTACGATGACTTGTACATTGACAAATGTACGTATTGTAACTTTGCTTTGGATAAGCATCTGTTAAATGCTGTAATTGTAAATGTAAAGTAATGTGGAATGCCATGTCTGAAGTTATAGTGAAATGAAGAAAGTATGATTTGCCTGGGTGAATTGAGCCTCCTTTTTGTTTGCTTAAAGAAAAAACTGGAATCCTTCCTGGGTGGTTTTGGTTGGGAACAGTTTAGTGTTCTTCAAGGATCCCAAATCCCAGACACCTTCCAGCTGGGTAAGAGCTTACATAATAACCCCTTCCACAGCCCTTATGTTTAATTCAATAGGCTTAAGTGTGTTCTGAAATGTATTCATTGTTTTCAGCCACAACCTCCAAAAATATGGATTTGATACTTGAGAGCCTGAGCGTATGTGCAAACTATGAACCACTTTATTGAATACCATAACCTGGTCATGAATAAATGTTTATATACAGTATGTTTATACTGTATATAACCAACAATGAACATCGTTGAAACATTTATACACATTTAATATGCCAGAAGGTCGTGGGTTTAAGCCCTGGAGTTGGCCTACCTATGCATTGAGGAAGATGCCTAACCCCTAGCTGCTGAAATGAAGTAATTGTAAAGACAACAAAACTAGGGTAATAAAACAAATGAAATGTTGCTCAAAAGTTTGAAATCTCACGACCCTGCAAAAACATATCCTGCGACCCCTTGGGAGGTCCCAACCCCCACTTTGATGCATATTGATGTAGTGTCTGCCCTTTTGCTGCAACAAGTGTGCCTGCATGTGTGTGTGTTTGACAGAAGCCAGGAAATAGTCGCCCAGAGAGCAGCGTGGACCTCAGAGGAGCGCAGCTCGGCTGGGCCAATGACTTGTCAAGCAAGAAAAACGTCTTCAAGGTGGGAAACACAAAAGGGGAAATTACAACCAGGCGAGATGTGTTAGATGAGATAACATTGTGTTCTTGCTGTTCTGTTCCAAATGACACATTCATTTTTAAGCACAATACACAATGAGTAGAAACATAGCAGTGGTAGAACAGAGAAAGCTATTTCTGTCATAATGTTCACTGAAGGATCAACCAGTGAGGGAAGTTAAAAAAGGAAGTCATCTTTCTTACTGGTGGCCTTTGACGACAGGGCAGCCATTTTTGGATATTTTGGCTTTTTCCTTTTAAGATACCAATGAGAAACAGCCAGAGCTCTCTACCTCTGTACGTTGTAGGTAATGTGCCTGTGTTTATATTCCATATACTGGCGATCACGCCGCCATGTGCTCCCTCCATTTGTTAGTAACTTGTATGACTACAGAGCAGACCCTTTTCGTTACTCCACTCTCTATCCTAAACCACACTGGCTCAGGCTCTGCAGAGATCTGACTCCCAGTCCCTGTCAGGACAGACACACTACACACACCACACACACACTGATGGTCCCTGTCAGGACAGACACACTACACACACCCAGCACACACACATACTGATGGGGTTTGAATATGTGTGTTTCAGCTTAGGACAGTGACGGGCAACGAGTTTCTCCTGCAGTCGGAGACAGACTCTCTGATCAGAGAGTGGTACAACACGATCCAGAGTGTCATCGACAGACTGGTGAGACACGCACACGCACACGCACACGCACACGCACAAACACACATGCACTTCAAATGGAATACATAATGTGGTGAAAATACACGGTACTTAAGTAATCTATGAAGCTTCTTTATTTGTTACAGCCATTGTGAACAGTGTAGTTACTTATTTCAGTCATTTATCTTTTATATGAATTAAAACTTGACACGTTTAAATTGTTACGTGGTGTGATTCATTGTTCACCACCCAGAAATGCGAACATGAAAGATTGAAGAAAAGTATGAACATTTTAAGTTCTGCGTTCATGCAATACTGCTTAACCCTACCTGCTATGAAGCCCTCGTAACTGTGCTCACTGTGACTATTAATATAGCTGTGTCTGCCCACTCTGTGTGCTTTAGGAGCGGGAGAACCCCATCGACAATGTCCTGCTGTACTCCCTGAGGAGAGCGGGCAGCGTGGAGATGCTGGACAACAGTGGAGACGAGGACGACAGATGCAGGACGTCACGTAAGTCTTGCCGCCCCCTAACCCACACACACACACCCGCTACCCCCCAATCCCACCACACCACCACTAACGCTCTTCTTCTGGCTTCCTTCAAGCTACATGCTCATCCCTTATCTGACCCTCCACCCTCCAATCCCCGCTTTACGTCTTCATCCTCATTCGTTGTTTCCATTTGAACTTCCGTCCAGGTTTCATTCATCCCTCCATCCTCGCCTCCATTGTCTCCTCCATCCAACCCACGTACATCTTCACCCGGCCCCCGTGGCAGGTCATCCCTCCATCGGTCCTGTCACACCTCCGCCGCCACCCCGCCCTCCCGCTCTTCATCCTCACCACCCTCCCCACTCACCTCCTCTCCTCTCCTCTAGCCAATCACCCCGCACTGACCTCTTCCTCCTCCTCCTCCTCCTCCTCCTCCTCTCCTTCCTCTGCAGTTCCTCGCTCCGTGTCCAGCCTGGAGAGCACAGAGAAGAAGAGGGTGAAGAGCCGCCTGAAGAAGCTGATCCTCCGGAGACCCCCGCTCCAGGCCCTGCAGGAGAAGGGCCTCATCAAAGGCAAGATGCTGTGCTGCCTCTGTCCGTAGCTGACCCACGGTCATAGCTCAGCGCAAGGTCACCTGCCATTTAAAAACTATTGGAAAAACCGATGCACAATTATTATATATAATTTGGTTTGGAATGATAACTAAAACCTTCTTCAAGTCATCGCATGGCTCCCACGAAAAGATTTCAAGTCTTGGACAGGCAAGGAGGTTGTCTTTACCTCGGTTTGTTGGTCGTTCAGCCAGGATCCAGGTATTTTTGTAAGGATTCTTCACCAGTGTGAGAGGAACTTAGTATTTAGTGAAGCACTTTATCAAGATAAGTATAGCAAGGTTTTGTTCAGCCTTGGCAGTTATGCACTGCCTTGCTTGAGATCATACTGGCATGGATTTAATTTAATTGCTGCAGAGAGACATTAACAGATGATAACTTGTGATGATTTAATTTCAAACACATAGGAAGTTGAAGTATCACGTGTGTGCTCTAACAATATAAAGGCCGTGAAAACAAATATGAACATTCTTTTCCATGACCTTTCTATTGTCAAACAATTAGAAAAAAAATAAATTAAAAAGTATTCCAATAACAATTATAATAAATGCCCAAAGCTCCATATGTGATTACCTATATACTGAATGAGCTCCTCAGTACAAGGTCTGTAAAGTCCTTGAAGTGCTGTCGGAGCCATTGAGTTAGCCCTTGAATCCCCATGAGCTCTACTGAAGCTGCTTACTGTAGATGTCGACAATAGGTTTTTCTGCTGAGGAGGTCCCTGCTCTGAAGGAGATTGTGGCCTAATCAATCTAAATGGTTAAATAAGGTTTGAAACTAGGCACTTGCTGTAATAGTGAATCTATTTATTGTATTGCTCTCTGCAAGCCTGACCTATTACATTGTTTTAGAAAGGAATGGAAACTAAATGATCATACTGTAATATTACAATACTCTACTGCAGTCTAAAGCCAGATAAAATGCTGATTTTCTTCTATCAAAGGCCCGCTGTACAGTATAGACGGCACATGAATGGCATTGCATCATCAAGCGTAAGCCTAGCCCTCTACTGGGAACCGAGCAGAACACAGCAACCTAAATCAACTGAAAGAAGAAAACTCTTTTAGTTTTCTTTTATCTAAAACTATATCATGTTGTGAAGCCAAAGATACAATCTTGAACTTTTTCCAATTTAATTTCTATTTTGCAGCTATTTATGGTAGATTGAGCTAACACAATGATGATTTAACCTTTGCAATTCAGGTAGTTTTCGATGTGTGACATTTCTGTGAAAATTACATCAGCAGCACACGAGTGATGGCACGTTTTGCCTTAACCAGCAGTGGTGGGCCCGCCTGGGACAATAGGCAGAACTAACCCACAATATAAGCTGTTTGTTGTGCAAGGGATTACTTACCGTAGATGTCACCAAGTCGTAGCTTTAAGAAAACATCAACAGATATTTGTGTGTGTGTGTGTGTGTGTGTGTGTGTTTTTTGTCATCTAACTGTCTTATCTGTATGTGTCTTTTCGGGCTGTAGATCAGGTTTTTGGCTGTTCTCTGGAGATGCTGTGTGAGAGAGAGATGAACACAGTACCTCGGTTCGTCAGACTGTGCACCGAGGCCGTGGAGAGGAGAGGTACGTTGTTGCATAGAAGGCGGGAAGCGAGCGGCCGCCATAAGGCAACGCAGTTCTAGATATCTTTGGAGAAACGGCACAAGTCGTAACACAGGTGCCGGCCGCCTGACAGCTCTTGCGGCTAGTGACAGTATTCTTCAATAAAAGGCACGCTGTCTACTTTCCCTACAGGTAGTAGACTGTAGTGTGCACATTTAGGAAGGACCCTTGACAGGTGCCAGGCGGAGATAGATCCAAATGGTGGGGAATGAACATGTTCAGAAAAATAAGAACCCCAAAAATATGTTGTCTTTTCGACTTTTTTGAATTATTTCTTTTTTTGGCTGTTTTTGTGAACAGTCCAGGATAGACCTTTGAATGTAGTTAAGTAATATACAGTTGTGAAATAAAATCCAATTAAATTATTTTAAATGTAATTATTGATGAGCAGAATATTATTTTCTCTGTAGCTGTAACCTGAGATGTTTACCTTTGGTTACCAGAAACCTGTCACATTTTGGAGGAAATATGTTTACAATTAGAACCTGTCTACCTAGATGGTTGTTTAAATGGTAAAAGCTACCACCACTAATAAGCCAATTTAGAGAAAATGAAGGGCATGTGACATAATAGGTGCCCTGAGTGTGACAGGTGATTAGTAAACAAAATAAGCCAAATTTGTCAAATTAAAACCCTTCTTCAACTCGTTGGATAATATGTCATCAGCCTTCACATTAACTGCTGTTTACTATGTCATTATGGCGTGTCACAAGTGTCATTTAAGCTTTATATAACAGTTAATATTTAATATCTAGCATTGCTCAATAACCAATTAGTTTATTTACAAGTAGTCAACTTCTGCCTTTGCCCTCAGCAAATCGATTTAGAGCAGAGTTAATTCTTTGTGGCTGGAGTCACGCAGGGCTCTTTTCTTAACGTTTCATACACATGTAGCTGAGTAATAAGAAATTAAATATAAATGATATCTAATGACTTCTGGGGTTGTAAAGTGCTGATGCAAGAGAACAAAAGTAACTTATTGATCGTTTGGAAATTTTCACTTGGAGGACTATACACTGCTGGAGTGCAAACTGAGGGAAAATGTGAGCAAAATATACTGCATATGTTTATGATACTGACTTTCACCAGTTTTACCATACAAGGGAAACGTAAAAGGTGGAATTACCACACTGAAAGACACGTTGATCTTTGTGTTGTTCCTTGAAGGTTTGGACAGCGATGGCATCTACAGAGTGTCTGGGAACCTGGCCGTCATCCAGAAGTTACGCTACCTGGTTAACCACGGTGAGAGAAGCGCAGGGAGGAAGAACCTTTACAGGAGGGGTAGTGGGCGGTAATATGCTACGTGGTGATATCTGTTTCAGTCCGTGTCACAATGACACGTGCGTATTCTTTCTGTTAGGAAAGAAATGTGAGAAGAGTTGAATATGGAAGGAGACAAAGACGTTATCTCGCCCACATATGCCGTCGTGAATGCAGTGTGATTATTAATTCACACTGCATTCATACACATGCACACATGGGCAGAGAATACAGGCTTGACAGACAGCTGGAATGGAAATCTGTACTTTGGACAGTGGCACGTCCACGGGGAGCCTGTCGAGGGGAAAGCCCACACTGAGTAACTCTTGGTTTTTTCAGAGCGGGCAGTGACTACTGATGGCCGCTACATGTTCCCTGCGGAGTTGGTACAAGGTAGATTCAGACGGATTAAAGAGAGGGGGGAGGGCTCACTGCTTTGTCGTATCATACGTCCCCCTCGCTTAATGTGAACACCGCTTAAGCCAATACCCCGTCCAAACGCACGCTCACGCTCATTACCTTTCACACACATCCGCGCACTAAGACGCTGACTGATGCGCAGAGCACTTGTCGTTTGCATTAATGTGCCAGTTGTACCGCTGCCTGCTTAGTGTGTGTGTGTGTGTCTCCCGTAAGTGTTTTCTGATGTAATGTGTGTGGCAGGTCTCTCACGGTCCACGGGTGCCACCAAGTGGCTGAAACAAAGGACTGCCTGCTCTCTGTTCTGTGAA
The DNA here is from genome assembly GCA_027575585.1 of Percopsis omiscomaycus. Lineage (NCBI taxonomy): Eukaryota > Metazoa > Chordata > Actinopteri > Percopsiformes > Percopsidae > Percopsis > Percopsis omiscomaycus. The sequence continues at coordinate 1,131,307 of JAODLI010000020.1, forward strand.
AATGCACTAATCCTACAGCTGTATCCTCCTGGCTCGTTTTTCTCAGTAAATACTGCGTAAAACCTTAATGCTCTCTGTTGTTGATAAAAATCCTCCCAATTACTCCTGAGAAGCATTGGCCAGACAGGATAAACACTTTATTTGTGTCCCTTTTTTTAAGTACATTCTAGAAGCTCTTGTGTGGATGTGTCTCAATCTCTGTCCCACCGCAACCAGCCTTCAGTGTATTCCTTTCAACTTTAACACAATTGTATCTTCATGATATAAATGTCCCTGTCCTCTCTTTCTTCCCTGTTTGCCTCTGTCGTGCTCAGAAGAGAAGCTGGACCTGGACCACAGTGAGTGGGAAGACATTCATGTTATCACCGGGGCTCTGAAACTCTTCTTCCGGGAGCTTCCTGAGCCAGTCGTACCCTATGGTTTCTTCACGGACATTGTGGAGACAGTCAGTGAGTAAACAGTCCCCTAGTGAGACCACTTTCAAATGTGTAAAATCTTTTCTGAAAAAAAAAGGTACTGCTTTACATTGAATTACACATTTGTTGTGCGTCATTTTTTTGTTTTTTATTCCCACTTTAAATGTACCATTTGTTTTGGTCGCTAAACTAAGTTAAACTTACAGTTCAAAGCCTCCATCCAGGGTCAAAAGCTTTACTTCAGGAGAGGGAGAAGTACATCCATTCTTGTTTTAGTTGGCAGGAATGAGCGTCTTTCCTCATTTCACCCTGTAAATTACCCATATGCTTCCAATGCCCGCATGAAAATGTTCAAATTGTACATGAGATCATTGAAAGGGGATTTTTGTCATTCGTTGGCACAAATGCTGGAATAGCGGGTTTGGAAATGTTCTATTACTCAACCAAGTTTGTCTGAAGACTAATCACATGCGATGTTTGTAGTTCCTGCATAAGAATTTGGGCCAAATTTACCAGGGTGGATACTATGTGGAACTATATGTGTCACATCATCTTTGCGGTGATAATAACGTAATGAAGATAAGTGTGTGTACATCCTATTCACATGAGAATAACCTAACCTGTTCTGCTGCATTCCAGAGATGTCTGACTACTGGGATAAAGTGGACCGTCTGAAGTGTCTGGTGCTAAACATGCCTCCTCCCAACCACGACACACTGCAGTTCCTATTCCAACACCTGAGACGGTGAGAATAAATACCTCAACACCGGATTACCACAAATTGTTTCATTTCAGACTAACCGTACCAGGTGGTTTCATGTATTACACACATTACTAATTATTGAAGATCAGATGAATATTCTTGACGCCACGTTTAGAACCACATCTTTAAAGCATTCAGGAGCGAAGGAATGAACCAGATGGTTTTATTCTTAACTTTAAATCTGACCACAAGAGGGGGCCCGGCGCTGTTGTTCTCGGCAATCTTTCTGCAACCGGCGTGAGACTTTAGCTTTGAGTCACACGTTGTACCCATGCTGTACCAGGGCTGCAGTTAACTTTGGCTTCTTGGAAGATTAAAAACTGTTGAGGAAGATGAATGGTTTGCAGCCTTCTGCGGGCCAGTTCCTTTTACAGTACATAAAGTGTGTGTTTTCGTGCCGCTTATGGTTTTTCCCTTTCTACTCCAGGCTCTAAGTGTTCGTGTTCTGGGGCTGATGTTTGTGCCAGGGTGTGGTGGGCCCCATGCGTTTGTCAACTCTCTGTCTCTCCTCCTGTTTCCCTCTCTCCACCGCCATTCCTTTCTCCCCTCGCTCTGGTTCTCATTTATTACAGTATCTCTTCCCTCCATCACCCTGCCGCCACCTCCTCTCCCTCTCTCTCTCTCCTCTCGCTCACCCTCACTTCTCTCCTCCTCCTCCCTCGCTCGCTCATCTTCCTTTCCTTCCCTTCGCTTCACCTCCTCCTTTTTTTTTTCTTCTCTTTTCTCTTCTCTTTTTTGGCCCTCACCTCTTCTTCTTTTTCCCCCCTCTCCCTACCTTCTCCCTTCTCCTCCTCCTCTCCTCCCCCGTCCCGTGGGAGCGCTGTGGTTCGTCTGCTGGGAGGCAGAGCGACTCTGTGGCCGCCGCCACCGCTGGAACCACTCTCTCTCTCTCCCTCTCTCTCACTCCTTTTAATGTGGAAGTTTTGAGCAATTGCTGGCTGCTTCTGTGGTTTGGTGGGAATGGCATTTTTAGAAAGTGCCTCACGTTGGGGCTTTAATCCATTTCTTTACACACACACACACACACACACACACACACTCAAATACAGTATAGATATAGGTAATGGGTATAGGCAGGGATTCTTTGTCATGTAATTACACTAGTGCACAGGCACACACACAGACTTGCTTCATGCTTCCTAATAACGGAGAATGAAAAAGATAAAAGATGGATACAAACGTGTTGAAGATGTGGAAACGCTAATTCCGGCCATCTAAAGTTAATCCATTTCAGTTTATTTTTATGGATCATTGGTTAAGCCTAACACTAGAAATGCCAAAGTATTCGTCAATCGCCAACTATGATTCTGATTTTAAAATGTAATGCAACATTTTTAACAGTAGTCCGTGAAGACCTTGCCATGATCAGAGCTATGTGATCCCACGAGCTTTGATAAATTGTTTCTCTGTGTCTCTGTACATTTTTCATATACTGTATTCCCTCTGTCATTATCCAGTCTGAACAGCTCCCTCACCCTGCTCTTTCTCTGCAGGGTGCTGGAACATTCAGACATCAACCGGATGACCACCCAAAACATAGGCATTGTGTTTGGGCCAACCCTTATGCGGCCAGAACGGGACAATGGGAATATGGCGGTGAACATGGTTTACCAGAACCAGGCAGTGGAGCTCATCCTGAGCGAGTTTGACCACATCTTCGGGATGAGAGGCTCTTCTTGACTTTTCTCACAAGTGGTCAGATTATCTCTATGATCAGAATGAAGTACTAGAACTGGGACAGTGTGCGGCTAACAATTAATTAAGTTTTTGTCCTTTTTTGTAAAAAAAAAAAAGTAAATCCTTTTTCATGTTAACTCAACCGAATGACAGCTTTCAGTAATAACATGTGGCCTCCATGTCAGCCTGCCTTTTCTTCTTCTCATGTCTTTGACTTGTGTTAAGATTGAAACTGGACGGAGCCCGATACTGGTGTATTGGATTATTCTCTCCTAATCTTATTTTCACTGACACAGGGTCACTAATCATCAGAGGTGTCTCTAGGCTAATGGTGACCTAGCCAAGCACCTCTATGAAAATACGCAGGATACACAGGATATATGCAAGTCATAAAGTGAGAGGCCTGCTTAAACCAAGCCCTTATAAATCCATTGCAACCAAGGACACAGGATGTGGGAAATGCTCCGAGGAGCTTTCAGACTTAAACTTAACGGAACTAACTTACTGTGAAACTCTTTAGCACTTCTGGCAGCAGAGTCAGACCTACAAAAGCAGCACCTATGCAATGTGAGGATGTTTATTTGGATAAAAATTGCTGAACACATACACTAAAGAAGCCGCATTAACAATCAAAAGTACTCAATTCATAATGATTTACAATTTATACGGATGGGATTACGATGAGGACAAAGATTGCAACGCCCCTTGTAGCAGTTGGCAATAAAAAGTACGTGGGCTGTTAGATCTACTCGGTTGCTTAGTAGTCTATTGGATTTCTATTTCTTTCTATTTTTAACTGCTAATTAAGTTAAATATGTTATTATTGTACATATTTGAACATCTAGAATACATTGTGTAATATAAACAGATGTGTGATACAGTTAACTGATAATATAACACTGCTTTGAAATGACAAAAGAATATTAAATGGACCTGATTGTTAATTTCCCTTTAATAAAATCTGTGAGCTAACAGAACAGGGTGTTTTTATACGAATATATTTGGCGCCACTATTGTCAGGGTGTGTTTTGTGGGTTGTGTGTGTGTTTAGTGATGGGCTGCGTGAGAGATAATAGAAGTGTGGAGGTATGTGGGACTTGGTAACTCAGCGGATGGAGACATCCCTTGTGATTGGGGCAAATGCTGCTTTTAATAACAGAACAAAAGAGGAACTGCAAATGCATATGTTTAAAAAAAAATGTGGATTTTCCCCAAACTCTCTTTCTCACACACTCTGTGGCTTTGGTAATTTTATATTGACTGTGGGTTTGGCAGAAGACAAAAAGAACACGGAAAAACAACAAAACAAGAAAAGGAAAAAAATTAAGTGTGCATAGATTTGTGAAGTTTTATTAGATATATTTATTCATATTTATGCTCATATTATTGTTAGCCCTTTGAGAGCGTGCGGAGGGGACAAAATGGACAAGGAACATTGTGTTCAGAAATTGAGTTTAGTAAATGGAACACTTTTGTATGCAATTGTGAATTTCTGTGCATTTCTATGGTAACCCTTTACTGTTTCAATCATTTTTTAATTTGGCTGTTTATTTGACTTTTTAGTATAGATGTACAGTATATGTCAAACCTCGAGTTGGAAGTGCAACTTCTGAGATCTTTTCAGGCCCTCAAATATGTATTTTATTTTTATACATGTATCCTCACATGTTTGAATGTTTCCAGCAAAAGTTATTTTTTTTTGCAAAGAAGTGGCTTTCAGGACGAACTTGGCATCTTATTACTTGCTATGTAACATATTGAGTCAGTTAAATGATTCAATATTTGAAAAACTATGGCTATTTTGTTACATTACTGTAATTATGTACTATTTTGTCATCTTCTCTCTCCAACCTCTGAAATCAAAAATAATTATCTGTCAATAAAATCCTTCAGGGTGCAGTACTATGTGATGTGTATTATTTCTCATGGTGTGATGGTGCTAACCACTTCCTTATATTAGAATCGGGCAGTGAGAGAGACATCAATCCTTTATCCACTCTAATGAGCAGTCTTTTGGCTGATAGATAAATCACTAGGATTTAATCATTTATTGTCAGGGCTCAGTCAGTCATTCAGTCTCCTTACTTTTTTTCTTCTATATTTTCATTCTTTCTATCTTTCTTCTATGAAAGAAAGATCTTGTGTAAAAAAATAAACTGGGGATTAAAACAAAGTGTTCGCCTGCAGTACAAACAGCCAGCCTGCCCCTAAAGACTTGCATTGGCAGCTCAGCCTTTGCATGCCCCCAACCACATGCACAGGTTCACAGACGGGGACTATAGCCAACTCTGATGAATCATCATGCAAATAGAGTTAATCTAAAGTGTGCAGATGATGAGAGAAACTGGCTGATGGAAACTGTTTACTGTAAGGGGAAACTGAGACGCATGCAGACCACAGTATCTTTCACTTTGTGTTTGCTTTAAAAGTGGGAGGGTTTTAGGCCACAGGTTATAAGTGGTCATTTTTGAGTTTCTTAATTTTACCAAAAAAGGTCATTAAATGTATGTCTCTAATTAGATTACAGCTATGTTTGAAATAGGGTTTGCATTATATAAAACTGGTATGAAACACCAAGCCTTTGCAACCCTTGAAATATATCTACAATATACATATTAATTATGAAATACAGTATTCTGTTTACAAAGCAATTTTATTACAAATCCACAAATATGTAGAAATACATAAAAGGTATCTCAATAGAAAAGTTTTAAGGCTGTTAGAAAAAAATACTGCTTAAATATAAAATTGTGCAGACATGTAGTGGCAGTAAACAATATTTGAATTTTTTTTGGCCTATAGGAAAAATGCTGTAGCATGTAAAATTTTGCTAAAAAGGGTTAGCAGGGTTTCTTTATAAAAGTTCTATATCTTTGGTGAGATCTCACAGAACACAGTCAGAGACACACATACAGTACGCACACACACATACAGACAATATAAAATGAGAGGCTAAAAGCTTAGCCATGCTTCATACACAGTCATATCTCACCTAGGCTGAGCCTGGTCACAGTGTCTCGGCTGATCTTAAGCACTTTTCGTGTTGAATTCAACACAGATAGAGGAAGTTTATTGTACGGCTAATTTACTGTACATTTGTTTCCTGAGTCTCTGAATCGACCCTGTTGCCACAGCTCAACCAGCAGGCCAAAGATATGACACATTACTGGAGTAAAAAGTAACTTTGAAACACGTGTAAATTATTATAAGAACAATTCCCAACATTTGAGCAATAAATGAAGTAAAGCTGATGATGATTACATGAAATCTAAGAATAAAAAGTGAGTCAGTGCAAGTTTTGCTTCATAAAAACCTTTGTTTCAGAACTCACAATATGAAATGTACAAAACAGATATTTAAAAGGAGTCTGCTTATTTTTCTACTACAAAAAATATCAGCTACAGTTTATGCTTCAAGATGTCCTTTATTTGGACGTTTGGCTCTTAACACTGAAATAGTTTGAGGATAATTTTACCTTCTGTGCCTCGCAGTTGACCCGACTGAGCTAGCTCTCTGTGGCATCTACCTAGAGATTTCACAGCATTAGGAGAGTAAGTCCTTGAAAGAAAGAAACATATGTCCGTATGGAAATGTTCTATGACATTAGGGCAAATTGTAGTTACTTTTCTGGTTGTGTGTTCCATTAACAATTCTATTTTATTTATATCGCTTGTATCACAAATTAAAGTTCAAAATTTGAGACGACTAATACTACAGAAAAATTAAAAGAATATGAATTCGTATTCGCTGGCTCCCATTCCTCTACCCGCTGAATGCCACGGTCACTGACCTATAGTATTGGATCCATGCGGGAGTAAGGCGCCACTACAATGGAGCAGCTGCACAATAACACAATTACAAAATGTCAACGCTTGTTTGTGCAACACAACCTCAAATGAACTGTCTGGAAGTTGTGGCGGCTGGCTGAGGCTGTCAGAGGACTGTGACCCATAGTGGGTATAAAAAGCTTATACTGTATGATCAAAAACTGTATGTTCCACTGTTAAGGCTTGAACTGTTGAAGAAGTTTTTGACCCTTTTGTGCATTTCTTTTTATTTTGAAGAGCAAAAAATCTGTTACACTGGTGTATTGGGGGGTTCAGAAGAATAAGAAAAGAACTATTCCTATTGTGTTGCCTTGAGAAAGGCAGTGGGGGCTGTTATCTTGGGTCATGGTGTATGTGCTGTGTCAAGACTGTATGTTTCTGAGTCTCCATTTAGTCCTGTGGTATCTCCGTCCCAGAGATGCTTCTGTGCGCTGGTAGCCACACTACTGTCCCCCACCTTGCTTCTGCCATGGTCTCTGACAGATGAAACCAGCCTCAGCTCTGCCTCTGCTTCTGAGAAAGTGTTACCCCCCCCCTTGGTGGCAACTTCTCTCTCCGGTTTATCCTCCTCATCCTCATCCTCTTCGTCCTCATCCTCTCGGAGACCCCCTGGAGCTCCATCCAGACTGGAGTCGCTGAGGAAGGAGTGAGGGGTCCGCATGTCCTCCATGGAGAGCTGGGTCTCTCCGGACAGTCGTCCCCGCAGATCAGCGTCCGTCCCTGGGGTGAGGGTCATGTCTTCGGGGTCCTGGTCTGGGTCCTGGTCTCTGCTGCAGTAGGCGTAGCGGTGGTTCATGTGCTGGGAGTAGGAGCCGGAGTGGGAAAAGCGCTTGCCACACTTGTCACATTGGTAGGGTTTCTCTCCCGAGTGCAGCCGGCTGTGCTCGATCAAGTGGTGCTTGTGCTTGAAGGCTTTCTTACAGGTCTTGCACTCATGTGGACGTTTGCCTGCAATAGAAGCGTGTAAATGATTCATGCTTTCAAAGAAAAGAGCATCACTGGACTTTATTTTATTGAGTATCATGGCAGTGGGTTTCAAGAGGGGGTTGGGTCGTACAGGTAACCTGGTACGGCCATCTAGATTTATCCAGCTCCACGATTTGTTCCACTCGGATGCAAAGCCAATCGCAAAGAAGGAGCTTACATAATCAAGACTTTGAAATGATATTGATAATATAATAATATGGATAATAGTTGTATTACTTACTGTAATTTTTTGCAACTTGAAATATTCTCATGACTTCTACAACTATCACCCCACCCCCACTCTGAGAAGCAGTAATGTAGGCCATACAGACCTGTGTGCTCATATTTGTGTCGGAGCAGAGAGCTGCTCTTCTGGAAGGATTTTTCACAAATGTCACAGGCATACAGTCCTTCTTCTGTCTTCTTTAATCTCTTCCTCCCTGGACCTCCTTCTGCATCTATCCCCTCCTCCATTAGAGAAAGGTAATCTAGACCTCCCTGGGTAGGAATTAGAAAACATAACAATCAACTGTAATCAACTGTCATTCAAGGCATTGTGTGCGGATAATCTACTGTAGAAAACTTGTCTTGTCTTCAATTGCAGGCACATGTACATTATTGTCATGGTTGTATCAGACAACACTGTAATGTACTCAGTTATTTGGAAGATTGGAGAATGCATGCATGACCAAGTAAAATTCTTTGTATGGATTCAAAATAATTATCATTCTGAAGCGATGCTGACTTGTATCTGGAGTGCAGAGGAGTTGTAATTAAGGTCAGGAACTTTTACAGAGAGCTTGTCAGTCAAAATCCTTCTCACCATAACAGCTTGTCTGTCCTGGTGGATCTTCTTGAGCATAGCCTCCGTGTCTGTCTCTGTCATGAAGGCCACAGGGGAGAGGAACCCAGGGCTGTGGGCTGGCCGACTGACAGTCATCGAGGGTACACCTTCGTGCCCCACAAACCCTAAACCAGCCTGGACCACCGGGCTGAAGAGAGAGAAGCCATTGTACATGGAGCCTCCAAACATTGGACCTCCGCTGTAGATGGGATGTTGGTGAAGGGGGAGATGTGGCGGTTGAGTGGGACTCATGAACTGTTGGTTCTCTATCTCCCTCTTCACTCCTCTGGCTGGGCTGCCGTGTACGTTCCCCTCCCCCCCTTCTTTGTGTGATGGTATCTTGGGCAAGGAGAGGTCCAGAGGTTCATTCTGGGTCTCGGTAGACCAAGATGTTTTCCGAAGGGTTGTCCGGTTCTGAGGGGAGGAGAATTCCGGAGGACAGGTGGAGAGGTTGACACAGAGAGGAGAACCAAAGCCAGAGGGGGGAACTCGCCTTCTGTGTTGCGGTGAACGGGAGTCAGTGGACTGGCTGGGGCTAACACCCTCCTTGCCGGCCCAATTATGTTGCGGTGGCAGGGGCTGTGGGGAGTGCACCGCCACCAGAAGTGGCTGTGGTACACACTGCCAGATGGGCTTTGGTGACTTGTCTTCCGAAAGGCCGTTGGTCACTCCGTTCGGCTTGCAGTTTTCACTTGCTTGGAAGGAGAGCCTCGAGAAGAAGAGGGGTGGTGGAGAGGAGTGGTCTTTGCCGTGAGGACCCTCGGCCATCTCCATAGCCTCTCTGTCCACCTTACAGAGATAGCGCTCGTGCTGCAGGAGAACCGTCGCATTCGGGAAGAGCTGGGAGCACCAGCGACAAGTCACTCCAAGCACGGCCCTCTCCCCTTCACCCGACCTCAGTCTCCCTCCCCTGACCCTCCCATCGGGCGATCCCGTCCCATCAGGTCCATCTCCATTGTGAACGACCCTCCTTTCCTCCATCCCGGCTCTGTCCTCGTCTCTCCTCACCTCCCTGTGAAGCATCTCCTGCAGCACCTGATCAAACTTGGCCCCGGAGTGCAGGTAAGGCAGCAGGGTGGTTCCTTTGAGTCCGCTGGCCCTCAGAGAGAGCTCCTCGTTGGGGTCCCACAGCCGAGCCAGATCAGAGGCTCTGTGCAAGGCAGTGGGACTCTGATGGCTCTCCTGCGGGGAGAGCTGGTGAGGGTTCTCTGGTAATCTGCCCAGAGGTCTCATATTATCCTTATTAGCTTGGGAGGAAAAAGGAGAGCTGCTGCCATTGCTGTTCCTCGATGCGCCTGCAGGGGGGGACATAGGGAAGGAATGGCGATAGGTGCCGTGGCTGTATCCGTTAAAGGTCCCTCCACCTCCTCCTGAGCCCCCTCCGCTACTTCCTCCACCACTCAGGCATTTTTTGCTGCTTAGGTGGGAGCTGTATGAGCCAGAGTGTGAGAAACGTTTCTTGCAGTTGGAACATTCATATGGTTTCTCACCTATAAACAGAGACAGGCAGACAGAGAAACCATCATCAGTTAAAGTGGTATAAAAACATCCTTCCTGTGGGGATGATCCCTGTCCTTGTCTCATACTTCTCTTGTCATAAAAAATGTGCCTTATTTTTATCTGTTGTTTATATAATTTCATGCCCTGGCAAGATAAGTAAGGGTTAGAGAAGCTACAGAAATAATTAATGATGGCGTGATCCGTTTTGATGTTGATGTACTCCGTCTCACCACTGTGGATGCGGAGATGCTCTTTGAGGTGATGTTTGTACTTGAAGGCTTTCCCACACTGCAGACATTTGAACTTCCTGGTTTCGATGCTCTGGTCCATTGTGACAGGATTCTAGAATGAGTCAACAATACACCAAATAGTTTAGTTTTTACACTGTTGAGTGATGTTCAAAGAACATACACATTCATGTCCGTAACACAAAGCATATTAAATTGTGTCAAGTTAAGTTAAGAATGAACCCACCCATTTAACCCACCTCCTATGTACCTTTTGAAAAGAACAAGTTTTCCTTAACTTGGTTTCGTGGTTATTGCTCAGCCCATTGATAAATAAAACATTAAATTAAAATTAAAATCATTCTTTTAACACCAAAAATCTAAAATACAAGTATCTCCCTCTATTTAACTTTATATTATCTTGCATTTTGTACCTCACATTTACCTGTACTTGGTTGTGCAGTGCCAGGTGTCTCTCCATTTGTTCCCTATAGGTGGCAGTGTATCCACAGAGTGGACAGATCATGTGGCCGACTTCCATTTCCTGACAGTATTTGATGTGTTCTCTCAGAGAGGATCCTCGTTGGTAAATCCTGTGGCAAAACGGGCATGACTGCTGTGTCCTCACTGCATCCAGACCCGGTGGGAGTGAATCTGGATTGTTAGATGTTAGAATTCTTAATAAATAATAATAAAAAACATACAGTTTACATTATTCACACATTTTTGTCATCATCGACTTACACATAGCTACATTAAAATAGCTAAAAAAAATAAACTTCCTTTATGAAAGTAATGCAGTTTTATATTAAATCAATAGATTCCAGCTGTAACAGTAACCAAAACATTATATTCAGTACTGTATACGGGCAGTGAGTAATCAGGCAACTTGTGGATAAATGTGAGAAACGGAGCCTTCGCCACATGCTGAAAAACGGCCTGTGGTATTCATGAGTGGTTTTAATAAATGCCATGAAACTAATAAGAAACCATTTTTGTTTTATCTTCATTTATAGCTTAAACATTTAGCTTGTTACTGTATTAATAGCATAAATCGCAATGTCAGTAACAAACTAAAAAGCTTTTTTTGCTCCCACAGTGTACAATCCCTATAAGTCTACGATTGTCTGTCCACGTTCCACACAGTAGCGTAGGCCTACCAGATTCTGCAGATGAGCGGTGCTGTGCTCCAGGTGACCAGATAGCTGGAGGTAGGTCCTCATGCATGCTGCCAGCGTGGAGATGAGCTGTTGTGCCATTATGGGTCGAATGGTCTAAGAGGCCAGCTTGATTAGAGGCCTTCCTCAACTGGGTTAGGAATTGAAAATGGGCCAGGTCCTCCAAGGCACTATGGGAGTCTGAGTTCTTACCTGGAAACACAATCAAAGATATAGAGGGAATTAAATATCTAAATGGAAATTTAGATTTATAAATGCGTCTCCTGAGACCTGCAGTGAGAATGCCGAGAAGTTTCAGTATAATTTTAATACACAGTCATTTGTTCAATTTCTGCCCCCCTTTGAAACTAACACTGTATGACTCATTAGTTCCTGTAATCTTTTCACGATGGTCATTGTTGCTGCACATACTATGGTATAAATGAAATATTTGTAAAAAAAATCCAGTGTGTGTTCGTGTCTTTGTCCATCCACATGGATGAGCAATGTTGTTACAATTGTTACAATGAATAGAAATATGAATTAATTAATAAAAAAAAAAAATCTGGAAACCTGAAGCAATAGCTGAAGCCAGATTTTCAGATTTAGGACTTTTCCACGCCCCTTGAGAACGAAACAGGCGTAGGGCAGAAAACAGATTTACGTGAAGAGGAAGAGGACACTGTCTAATATGACTCGAGCTTTGCTTACAGCGTAATGACTTTGAGGAAGATTTTTCAAATGTTTGCAGATGTTGGCATATTCTGAGCTGTTTTTTAATGTGGCAAAGGGACGAACCGGTGCGGTCAGTTGTTGTAAAACTCAGCTTTGCCTTCATCAGGGAAGGCCAAATCACCAAATCACACGAGGCGAGGGAGCTAAGTGATTGTTAGTAGGCAAGCCACGTAACCCTTTGATCTCCGCTAAATAAAAGGGAAAGTCTTGCGACGCTCTGTACTGATTTCAGTACTGTAACGTCACCTCTTTGATGCATGGAAATATTGTGACATTGTGTGGGATGAGTTCTTTTGTCATGCTTTCAGAAGTCAACCTTTTCAAAGAGAAGTACAACAAAGTTGGAAACCCTTGAAGGAATAGCATGATTTGTGATAAGGTGAATCTGGCGGCCTTTTGGGAAGCAGGGTTGCACTGGGAATGTCTTGCATAAGAAAACCAAAAACACTGTAAACCAGTAACATACCATAGACAAATGCAAGAATAATCTCACAGACCTATTGCTAATTATATGACTTAGGCTATTGGGAATTATGACAGCATGACAGTGTCTTAGTATGAGTTGCAGCTGCTGATGAAACCAAACCTTCTATAGAAATGGTTCACCATTCGTAAGAGTTGTATCTAAAACCATTCACATGTAACAGTACAGTACGGATGCTGTATTTTGTAAAAGTGTAACTTACTGTACATCAGCGAACCCGGGTCTCCTTCCCTGTCTTCTGCAGGCATGGCAGTAACTCTACCGTCTCCCTCCGCCTCTGTTTCAGGCTCCACCTGTGCCCAGCGGTGCCTGCTGCTGGGGCTGTGTGGCTGGGTGCAGCGTGTGGGGCTACCGGGCTCCTCTGTCCCCTCGCTGGGTGTCAGGCTCGTCTTGTCCAGGCTCTCCTGGCAGTCCAGGGGCTCCAGGCTCCACAGGCCCACCTCATCCTCCCCCTCCGAGCCCAGTGAACTCACCCGCTCAATGTCCACTGTGGGAAGTGAGAGAGAGACAGAGAGTGAGAGAGAGTGAGAGAGAGTGAGAGAGAGTGAGAGAGAGAGAGAGAGAGAGAGAGAGAGAGAGAGAGAGAGAGAGAGAGAGAGAGAG
>JAODLI010000020.1:1147901-1163539 GCA_027575585.1 Percopsis omiscomaycus
GTGTACTAGGCTACATAATTTATTGCAAAAATGTATTGATAAATAAAATGTAGATCTGAAAGGCGACAATTTTACCGAGCAAGAAATGTAACCCGCAAAATAATATTTTAAACTATCCAGCGTTCTCTAACACAATTTCTGTTATTTTTCAAAAAGCATTTTTTGAAATAATCACAAATCCATCGTGAGTGGCAAATGCCTACGTTTAAGTTAAATTTGAAATAGGCTAAAACAGAACAAAGTTTTTCCTATAGACTACAGCAGGTATGGTACAAAATGTGCGCAAATGTGTGTATGTCGATCAGAATTGACAAAACAGTTACCTAGACTAGCTCCGCTTTTGGGACAGTTACACAGGTAGGCCTGCACAGGTATAGCCTACGAGCGACAGGTGAAATAAACCTGTGATTTTGCAAGCCGTCGAAAGATGTCTGCTCAGCTATAGCCTACATAAGATGGAAGTCATATACGTTAGACTATCAGCAACACATAAACCAAAAAGATGCAAATAAAAAGAAGTTCCCTGTCTTTGACAAAGTTGCCTTAAGGTCATGTTATCAAGATTTAAACGTAGCCTATAGCGAACGTTTAGTGTTTGTTGTCCTTAAAACAAAGTGAATACTCGGCAGTATCCTACATCAACTAGATATATTTTCCACATGTTTCCACTAAATCGAAACTTTCGAAATGTTTATTACCTTGATTTCTCCTGGGGTTTGCTTGTTTCCTTCGTTTGCCCCTGCTTTCTTCAGCCATAATGAGGATATTTTGTACAAAAGTTCTCCAGAGAGCAGTAGGCTGTGTGTATATATGTGTGTGTGTGTGTCTCCTGGTTCCGTGCTGGAGAATGAGTGGTGTCAACCATCGCCTTCGGTCACAGCGGGTGACTCAAACCTTGCTAGAAGTCCAAGAGAAGCGGGCGAGCCTCGAGCAGCAGTGATGTCACCAGCAAAGGTTGGCCCTGCAGACCGCTGCTCACAACAGCCTCCCAAAACCCCAACTTTATCCAAACGTTGGCGTTTTCTTATACATGCCGCTGTTACCGATTCATCACCTAAGCGTGCGATATGGTCATTCTCTTGTGAGTCTACTGTTGAAATGATACAGCATAAGTGTCTTTGCAGTGTCGTGTAGTAATATAGTCTACTTTACACTGTCCCGCCTGACCGCACTTTCTGCACTGCGCGTGTGCGTATTAGTCTTGTGTGGGATTACAATAAGTTGTATCACCAGTGTCGAGTTGCCTTTAGTTGTTACCTCAGTTTGTTGAAAGAAAGGAGAAAGTGCATTAGGACTACTGTAATTTCCAGCCAGCCAACTGAATGGTTCCTATTCATATTCATCTGGTCAGGTATGTTAAAACATGCAGACCCCCCCCAGCACGATGTTTTTTTATGACTGTTATGCGCGTCGCACCTGCGCTCAAGTACCCTGGAGTGGCCCCGTCCTGCGCGCTATTCTCTAGTGGATGGCTCTAGGAAGTGCTGCATTGACAGTCTTTTGTGGACCGCAATCTGTTTTGCAACTGAAAAAAACATCCGAAATAAAACTCTTAACACGGCGTTCAGGACCCCCACCTTGGCATTTCAACCTTTCCAGAACCCCTACCTCTAAGTAACTGTACGACTTCAGCGCAGATAATAATAGCGAGCCGGGTAGCTTTTCACGCAGAATAATACTGCCTAATGTAGCAGTGCGTGGAGTCAACAAGCAGGGATCATATGGACTGTGGCAACTAAATAGAGGCTAGGATATGTATAAAGTACAGCACTGAAACGATTTAGTGTTTAAATAAGAAAGAAATACAAATGTAGACACATGGTGGTGTATTAAAAGATTGTTAAGTTATTGTTATTAGTAAGACTTTTAAAAGTTTAGGCTGCTGATAACTGCCCTAAAACTATAATAGATATAGCTGAGCATTTAAAATCTAACTTCTTCGGCTTGAAACATGGTTCTAAATGGCAAAGTTTAAAATCCATCAAAGCAACACTTTACATGATTAGTTCTTTTCTGGATTAAGATGCAAACTGCACTGCTGTCCACACACAGCAGTGTCATGACTAATGAGAATTTGTTTCTGAAAGGACTCTGTAAAGCATCCTAAAGGATAGAGAGAGAGGGGAGGGGTAAAGAAGGACAATGACAGAAAAGGTCATAGCCGTGGTGGATGGTGAGGGGAGGGGGGGGGGGGGGGTGAACAATAAAATTCCAGATGGGGGTGGACCTTCAGAAGTCTTATAAGGGAATGTGTAAATTAGGCTCTACCTGTAGGTCCATTTAGTAGGACTATGTACTGTCGTAGAGTAGTATATTCAGTAGTGTAGCAGTTTGTTTAAGTAGGATATAAACTGTTCAAAACGAGGACTCCTCTATGGTTGTTCAGACTTATCAATGTGGATAGTTGGTAGGGTGGTCCTTTAGAAACACAATTATAGGAGAAGGTATGCGTAGTGGGCACATTAGAAAATTTAAGGTGCTTTAACAATACTGATGCAGTTAACTTTCAACGGTACACATGCTTGCGCAAGCACAAACACACACACACACACACAGAGGAAGCCATCCCACTGGGGTTTTGTCCCAGGATGGGTTCAAAGCTGCCTGCATGGGGAGGAGGGCCCTTTAACAGCATATTAAGCAGGAGTTAATTATATGCCGACCTAAGTGACAAAGGCTAAGAAAAAATGTCCCCGCTGAATGGCAGGGAGAGAAAAGAGAAAAGTCATTATGCTGACCACTTCTTTGCATTTGAAACCCACCCCCAGTTCAGCAATTTAGTAATTTCCATTTGTATCTCTATGGAACAGCAGAAGTTGTTGAAGAATGTCTGAGCTCTATCTTTACTGGGTTCTTGCTTTTTACACGAAAGTGAAACTTAGTTGATTGAAATAGTTGATTGTTTTCAGAAGTTCCCACCATTATTAGGCCAAAGTGAGCTAAGTTCCCCTATATCTTTTGAGATGTCAGTTTTCTAAGGACAGGTGTCCATTTATTCAGAATTTTCTTGAGACAGGCCAATGATTTGAGTAGTCGGCTCCCAGTCCAAAGTTACTGGGTTCGATCCCTGCCATGCCCAGCTGTAAGCATCCTTGAGTAAGATGCCCAACCACTACCTGCTTGCTAATACTTGCAATTGTCCTCACTGTACTGTATGTCCTTTTGGATAAGCATCTGCTAAATGATAGACAAATGATAGATGAAACATAGACATGAGCTAATCCATGGTTACCATGACAACACGAAATGGAGTGTCATGTCTTTGTCAAGAGAGTTGTGAATGAAGTTTTGACAGATGTTGAGAATGTCTGTGTGGATGTATAGCCCGCAGTCACTTTAGAGACAGAAAATAGTGAATTTGAATTTAGAATAGGCAAAATTCCCTATAGGAATTTAATTCATGAAATCATGCTGGACTGTAGGATACATATAGAAAATAGAGATGTTCAGACTGAGAAGATTTGGAAAACATTGTCCAAAATGAATGTAATTGACTTTAACAAAATTAAAAGCCAAGCCATCTATTCCATATACATCATATCACACATTCAATGTTTTTGCCTTGAGATTTGTCAATTTAACTGTAGCTTCAAATGAGTAAAGACGTTTTGATCTTGTACTGTAAATTAGGCGTTTGGGCACTTCTTGTGGTCTTGTGAGTGATACAGGGTTTAACGAGAACAATAGATATCAAGTTAGTTGTTGCGTTTCGTCATATATTTAACATTCATCTAGTGTGTGTTTTTTAAATGTTATGCTGACAAGGGGGGTGACTTCCTTCTATGTATTCCACCGAACAACCCCCTGCAGCGAAAAACGTCTGTTGTTTTCAATCACAAATCTTGATAGGCCAGTTCCAAAGTCAGCAGACCTTAAGGGAAACTTCCCATTGGAGCGAATGAGTCAACTTCAGCCTCAGTGCCAGGCTGTAGTGGCTGTCTGTCCCTACTGTGCCATGCCACAACGCCACACAGCCAACAGTGCCTGAGCCCATCGGGGCCCCTGGAGCCAGAGCAGCCTACACTGTAAAAAGTAGTATTTAGTTATCCTTCTAAAAGTGTAAAAGTACGTACTGAATTTTTGGCAGACACATTAAAACACATCGTTCCATTTAGTCAGTTCGTAATTTAATTAGACTTGTCATGATTAATGAATGCTGACTCACTCGGCAGTTATCTGGATATGAATGACAGCTAAATGCTTCTATTGTAAACAAAAAAAAGTGGCAGCTCAAACTCCATAAAAAAGTTTGCTTCATTAGATAATGAGAAAAATACATTTATCTTATTTCTTAATGGTTATTATTTATGGTTTCTGGTTATTTATAGTTGGAATCCTTACAGCTTAGGCTAATGCTAATGCTATGTCACCTAGCATCATGGGATGGGATCATTCCTAACTTTCGCGCCACGTCTTGTAATTTTTTTTCTGCTCAACCAGAAGACTGTCACGCTAATGTCTAAATCATTTTTCACCAGCATATTTTCCTTCAGTGTACAAAGGCCGGGGTGCCGGTCACCACTCACCACAGAGAGCCTGTCCAGGCACTGATGTCACCAAGACTAGCCACACTTACGTTTGTCCACTTTTATAGCAACTTACTGTGGCTATTAATGGTCTGTGTCATCAGGCTGTGAAGGAAAATGGGCTAAATTATACACACATTGAGAGTTTTACAATTAGCCCATAGGCAAAAAGGAAAAATGACAATTAGGAATGCAGAAATAAATTACTTGGACTGTTTTCACCACATTTGGGGTTAAATAGTGTCAGAGGGAGGTTAGTTACTACTGTCTACAGCTGGGCTGGGAGGTAACAGGCTACATAGTGAGTCTAGCTATCAGCAGCGGTCCTCTGGGTCTTTTGTGTTACTGTAAGAAGGCATCTGTGCCTGCTCTCTGCCGCACTCTACTGGGGGACAGGGGTACAATAATAATTCCAAAGGAACAAAACTGCTTAGATGTATTAATAGACATGCTCTGCCTTTAATGTAATGTCACCACATAAACCACTGTTAAATCCCACGGATTTTTCAAATGAGCTGGTGTTGCCAATTCCTACTAAATTAAGCGGCAGTAAAGCTTGTGACACTGGTGTGAGCTTTAATGTGCAATTTAGTACAAGGTTACTGAAAAACAAAAAGGAAAATAAGCAAACAAAGGAAATTCACTTGCATCAATTCCAAGCTGAACATGTTTATTCATAAACTGGAAAATATAGTACATTTATATAAAAATGTAGAAAATTGTACACAAAATATAACACTTGTTTTTTGTGTATTATAGTTAACACTACTATGATAGCTTTTTTTTGCTAAACGACGTGATATTTTTTTGCCAGCAAAAAGTCTGATTGAAGGATGAGAGTTATCAAAAACACACACACAGAAAGAAGACAACATCCATGAATTGCATTAATATAAAAAAGATAATTTTTTACAAAAACAAATCTCATACATTCTAAGGAACAGCCCTACCAATCACATGCTCACACCCATAATCCTGGTGTTATTGTTGTGTTAATTAATATAGCATATCTGTTTTTCAAACACGCTCAGTTTTCCTCGTCTTTGGTAGGTTGCACACTTTTTCGCCACTCAAAATGCAGTGAAATTAACGCTTAGTAATGCTTAGTAAGGATTTGAAGCTACATATGGCTATAGTATACATGTTTGGAGACAAAGACAAACAAAACAGCTCCAGCAACTATACCTCCATATGAGCTCACGCTCAGATGTGTACTTGAATGACTATTAAAATACTGTGGTACCCTTTCATTATTAGCATCAAAAATGAGGTACATCTGTATAGTCTAACGCGACAAAGACCTTTCCACACAGTGCTGTAGTCAGTGCAATGGCACAGTGTTGGTTCTAACACAAAGAGCTACAGTCTTCAAGATAATGTAGCTCCAAATAGCCACATGATAGTACCTGTGTATTCTTATAGGCTTTACTGCTGCTGATACAGATTTCACTACAGCGGTAGCCAAGCCCGGTACCTTGAATCTGCCCTGCATTACTCTCTAAGTAAGTCCCCTGTGGGCTTGGAGCCACTGTCATTTCAATTTATGTCAGTGCACCACTGTATAAATTCTTATTGGTCTGTTAACACATGCAACAACAGCTGACTCGGGTCTTATTCAAGGTGGCTGTTCTCCTCTGCTGAGTCATATATAAAGTGTGGTTAATGGTGAGTGAACACTTTATCGTCAGTTTTAATTCTTCTCATTTTGCCAGCTGTTACGAATATAGCTTAGCTAAAGCAAGGCAAATTCTGCATGGGTGTTTTCATAAATCACACAATTGGCAAACAAGTATACAGCTGCTTTAAGAACCCTTACAGTAAACAAATGTGGAGTGCAAACCCGCTGTCTGGAAAGGCCAGTACACAATGGTTCAGTGGCCTGGGTGTATTTTGCGTGTGTTTGTGTGTGTGTGGGTGAGTGTATATGTCTGTGTGTTTGTGCGAAATACTAACATACTGTGTGTGAATACTGATATGCCATTACCTCAAAGTATGCTGTTCCCTGACGAGAGAAGACCTCTGGCAATATGGGTTTATATTAAGTAGCACTGGGACAATATTTTTAGACACTGAAACACTCTTCGCTCAGCTCTTTAAACACCTATCTCACTAGGTCTCATCTGAACATAGGCCTTCAGAATCCAAAGCAGTCCTTTGTGAGACAGCAGAGGCATTCTTCACTGTCCACATTGTCATATACTGTACATAGCATATATAAATGCATATAAAACATATTTACACGCACACCTCTCTGCTGCTCTACTGTTACAACAGTCCTATGGAGACTGGAATACCTGTCTGGAGAATGTACAATATAAAAAGTATATCAGGCATTAGTTCACTTACAGTAGGCACAGAAACTTAAAAGGTCCAAGTATAGCAACAGTACAGCGAGGAAGTTTCACTAGGCACCTTTGGTTTATAGTTTTGGGCCAGGGTTCCTTTTCATTTGTAAGCCTCAGTACCCTAATTTCACCCGGACTAAAACATATTGCTTCTCTTCTAATGTGGAGCTGAAGCAGCAAAAGGCACAAAAATGGTTTTGGATCCTGACCTGTAGTTAAAAATAAAAGTTGGTCTGTGGTATTATGTAAGAGCAAACCAGAAAAACACATTTACTCTTCCTGCAGAGGTTTAATTGTCCATTGTATCCAACACCGGCTTGCACGTCATGCTCAATAAGTGTCAGAAGCAGTTTGAGCTCTAGTCTGGCGCATCTGGTTTTGCTGACATCTCCATATACTGATTCCAAAAACTGGCAACTGGTAATGTTAAAATACAAACCTCTGTCTAGAAAACTATAGTATTCTCACTTTTAATCTCATTAATGACTGGCCCAGACTCTGTTTAAGTATTAGTATTCTCCTAAGACAGCGTGTTTAGGTATTTGTTCTCCCCAGCCAGTGTGGTTAGCAGGGACGTCATGTCACCCACAGCCATGTTCGACAGGCCCGAGCCTGAGGCTAAAGTGACGGAGGTCTGGGGGGTGGTGAGGCGCGACGACGCCTGGGAGGAAGACCCCAGCTGGCCCTGGATGGGATTGTTGACCGGGCTGAAGGACGAAGGCTCTGTATCATCTATGATGGACGCAAAGTCTATGTGAGCATTGTCCAGGTCCAGATTCTCCAGGGCGTTGGAGATGGGGCCGGACTCCGCATAGGGAGCCAGTGAGACTGATTTTGTGCTTCCCGTTGGGTCCAGGTTGGAGCCCATATTGAGACAAGGCCCGTTTTGGGGGTCTATGTGTTTCTCCATATCCATGTGGATCTGACCCGTGTAGTAAATGTTGTTGTTAATGGAAGGGGAGAACATCTCATTTTGAGGGTGTTGAGGGTGCTGGACCGGCGGGAGACGCACCGCTCGTCTGGGGCTGGAGCTGGAGTGGACGGGGCTGAGGTGGGGCGGGCTGCCCAGGTAGCCACCTCCAGTCTGCTGCGATAGGCTGTTCTGGCGGCTGAGAGGCTTACGTCCTTGTGGGGGTCTGGGAACCACCATCTCCTGGCCATAGCACGAGCCTTGGAGCCCTGCCAGCTGCTGTTCCTTAGGCTGCACAGAGCCAGGGCCTCGACTGTGGGCTTGAGGGCTCATTAGCAGGTTCTGATTGGGGTAGGAATGGTAGGGCTGGTTGGGGTAAAGGTTCTGGTTCTGGTGCTGGGGACTGAGCTGCATCATTCCATTCTGGTTATTCATATCCATGTTGTCAGAAACAGGAGGAGGTTTTACTCCACCCTGCTGCTCCTGTTGCTGCTCCCACATCAGCGCCTGCTGGGACTGGACATAGTTCCTCACCATCATCTCCTTCACCTGCATCATGGGTGTCTGGGACCTCCGGCCGTCAGGAAGAACAGTGCCAGCACAACCCAGATTCAGGCCTCCTCCACTGGGGAAAGAGTTCTGGTTCTGCCCCTGAGGCTCCATCTGACCGTGAAAGTCACAGCTGGGATTGTTGGAGCTTCTTATCATGACCTGGCCTGTCTGTGGTGGGTAAGCCCCAGCCTGCTGCTGTTGATGCTGGAGTTTAGCACTTTGGCAGGCGTCTGCACCTCCCATTCCAGGGTGAAACTGCTGCTCAGGTTTGATGGTGAGTTTGTGTGTTCTGTCCGGGCTGTTGTACAGGCCATGTTGCTGTGACTGCAGGCCTGCGTCAGTGTACGGTAGCCCTCCCTGGTTCTGGACAACATGTCGAGAAGTTTGGACTTGGTTGTGGGTCTCTCCCCAGGGGCCTGCCACAGCCCCAGGCTCCGCACCCTGGTTTGGGCTTGGGTAATGTGGGCCTGAGGGACTCAGCTGGCAGGTGCTCATACTGTACTCCGCCTGTTGGAGGAGATTGTTAGACATGCCCTCTGGGTGACTGCCACCTCGTTGGTTGGGGTAGTGCCCCTGCATGTAGCCTTGGTCTGGGCAGCCCAAAGCATCATGGCTGGGCGACAGCTGGTTAGATGTAGGACCTCCTCCTCCTCCCAGGGGGTGGTGCTGCTGCTGGTATCCCATGAAGCCTCTCTCTGCAGGGGGCATCATCATGGAATGGTCCCTGGCATCATCCGCGCTCTGGTGGGGGTCCATGGCCATCGCCTCCATCATAACGTTCTCTGTGATACTAGGTGGTCGAGGGGAGTACATGTGGCGGGCGATGTTGGCGTCAGAGCCACAGTGCTGTAATGCATTCCTCCTGCCCATCATGCACACATTGTTCAGACTGTTGAAGCGCTGAACCTTAGAGAGGGCCTGTGGGTCTCCCACGGATCGTACCGGGTCGCTGGCTCGCCTGGTGTTGTTACCTGGAGCCTGGTGGGGGTAAATCACGCCTGTGCCAAACTCTGTGTTGGCACTGTGTCTACGTGGCCCGCCATGAAGGAAGGGAGGTAGGGGCTGTCCCTGGTAATCACTCAGAAAACCTCCCCTCCTGCCCGGGGTGCCTGATTGCTCCATATTGGGTAGGGGAGTCGGTGGTGGGCCGCCAGTTGCAGCAGCATATTTAGCCTTTAGGCTGTATTGCTGCGCGGGGGTTAGACTGGGCAGACCTGGCAACCCTCCTCCTCCGTGGCAAGGAGGTCCTCTGCGATTAGTCTCAGGGGAAAGGGGGTCTCCCCCCACCTGGTCTGGGCCTAGAAGGTGACACCCTCCTCCTGCTCCTCCTCCTAGCTGGGAAACGTCGCTGGAGCGTCGACTAGACAGGTAGGGGGATACCATGGAGGAGCGACGGCTGACTGTATAGGCGGAGCTTAGGCTGCTGGTGCCGCTGCCTCTTCTGTCATTGGTGGAACAGGCCATAGAAGTTCCGCCACTAAGCTCGTGATTGGAGAGCTCCATGACACGTCGATTGGAGAGGAGCGGAGAAGGTGCACACATTCCTATCATGTCCCCTGAACCTACAGAGAGAAGAATGGATTCAACATCCCACTAGAAGCAGAATGGTGTTTCATAGCAAATTTCAAGACATGTTTGACTATATGCAAAAGAAACAGTTAAAGCAACAAATGTAAATGATACAATGACATCATTACAACACCTGGTCTCTCACCAGGAAGTGAAGGTAGCTTGTTACAGCGTCCAGGAGGGGTTGGTCTACGGATTTGTTTCAGCTTGTCAATCTTCAGGTTCTCCAGCCTCTTCAGAGCCTGGGCTGACATGCCCATCGTTCCTCCGATGGTCCCTGCCTCCCCTCCTCCTCCCCCACCTCCCCCAGCTCCTCCTCCCCCACCTCCCCCAGCTCCTCCATCCTCAAGTGCAGTGAGGTCTTCCAGACTGCCTGCTGCGTTCAGGTTCATCTCCACCCCGCTGTCGTTGTTGTTGGCGCTCCCAAGTGGAGAACGCTCGCTACTGCAAGAGGACTGACCACCTGGACTTGGCTGAGATTTCTGAGGGTGAGTGAGTGAGGGAGAGAAAAAAGACTGAGCAATACAAAAATTACATAATACATAGTAAAAAAGTAAATGAAACTTTATATGGTTTCTAGAGTTACAAAGTACTTTACAGAAGAGGATAAAATAAAATACAATAATAAAATGAAATGAGCAATGAA
The DNA here is from genome assembly GCA_027575585.1 of Percopsis omiscomaycus. NCBI lineage: Eukaryota > Metazoa > Chordata > Actinopteri > Percopsiformes > Percopsidae > Percopsis > Percopsis omiscomaycus. Next base: position 1,158,450 of record JAODLI010000020.1, read on the forward strand.
ATCAACACAAACACAATCACAGCACTAAAAAAAGCATAACACATAAAAAACACACTAAAATCAAACAGGATATTGACAATGTACAAAAATGGGAACTTAATAAAGTGCATTTAAAGGCACTAGAGGACAGAACAGATATATTAATTTGGCAAATTCTGTAATAATGATAATAGGGAAAGTGTAAGTTGCAGGGTTTGGACCTATTTAAAAAAGACAAGGCCAAATTTCAAAAAGATTATAACATTTTATTTGTATATTTATAAATATATATAGTTTATATCTCACCAGAGCTGTCTCAGGTGCCAGTAGCTTACAGTCTTCTCTGCGGGTCTCCTCTTTCTCGAGCAGCAGTTCAGAGTTCTGGCCACCGGGGGTCAGAGCTGAGCCTGGTGGCCGTGGTCCTGTGTCGCCTCTGTGCTTCTTTGTGATGTGGGCTTCGGGGCCGTGTACCGTCTTTACATGCTTACGAAGGGAGCTGGGGTCTGTGTACCGCTTAGTGCAGCCTGGGATCTTGCACACATAGGGTTTCTATAACAACAGAAGGAGTCAGTTGCGTATAATAACATGCTTATGCATTCTTGGATCTACAGTTTGCTATTGACATGGTCTATATAACATGTAGATAGCATTTTATTAATTATCTATTCAATACAGATTTTTTTTTAATTAACAATGTTTTCTTAATTCTTGAAAATGTATTTGTAAAATGACAGAAGACAAAAGCTAACTTATTTGTCTGCTTGTTTAATTCAGGCAGACAAATAGTTGTACACTAAAGCTCAATATAAATATTTTATATACCGCATTTTTTTAATGCTCTTAGAGAACCCGAGTGATGATAACTGTGACAATTATGGCTACAATGAAATACGGCCAAAGTAAGAATCAAGGCAATGCATCTATTTAGGCAATAAACCAAATTCATGCATCTTTCATAATGAGGCTCGTCTCCTCTGTGACTACTCTGTGAATGCCAAATACCTCGTTGGAGTGAGTGCGGTTCTGGTGCTTGGCTCGGTCCGAAGCGTTGGAGAAGGCCTTGTTGCAGCCCTCGTGTTCACACACATAAGGCTTCTCTCCAGTGTGGGAGCGTAAATGGGTCTTTAGATTCTCCAGACGGGAGTAGGCCTTGTTACAGCCTTCGAACTAGGACATAGACACAAGCCTAGTTAATATCGGCATCATATCTGGATCTGACAGCTTTCACACTAAAACATACCATCGGAATTTAGCACAAAGACTTCTAGATTGCAAAATTGGTGACTGTCATGCAGAGATTTGTTCTGTCTAGATAGATCAGATAAAGGACACAGCTGTAACAGAGATGTTCTTTACAGGGGAAAAAGTACTGTTTTGAGAAATACAAAAGCCAGGGGCTGCTGGCAGCAGTGTGAAGGTCTAAGCCCTGTATTTGTCATGTGATAGATATCATAGAAGGAAGATAGAGGAAGAGACAGCCATGGGAAACACTAAGCTAAGAGGTGCTCACAGTGCACTTGTGTGGCTTCTCTCCTGTGTGTCTGCGCATGTGAACCACCAGCATATACTGGGCTTTGAAAGGCCTCTGCTCCCGAGAGCATTCCTGCCAGTGACACACAAACTCCTTCTTTTCTCCATGGATGTGCTCATTGTTGATGTGCTGTGGATAACACAGGAAATTCAATAGTTACTTGTTTATTTGATTTATCTATATATATAAATATTTATATATATATATACGTATATATATCTGCTTGCGTGCATCAAAATGCACTGTAAAGCATCTGTAATGAATGATTATATGACTCCAAGTCGCTCTTACATGCACCAGCTGGTCTTGAGTATCAAACTCCTTGTTGCAGCTCTCCCAGTGACAGTTGGTTTCATAGACAGCCTCCGGTTCAGGCTTTCCGTCCTCCTTGTCCAGGTCATCTCTGCCATCCAGAAGACCAAGGAGGGGGTCCTGGTGGTGGCAAAACGGAGCAGACCGTCTTAGTTTAAAAGTGAAAGTACACAAAGAAATAACTTGTGTGCCTTTTAATCAATCTCCTTAATGTGCGTGAATAAAAAAGCATGATTCGCCGATCAGTCGACGCATGACATGATGAATCACATTCAGACTATGTAAATTCTTAGTTGGGAACACCCCGAATCAAACAGTTCATTTGTGTATCAGGTATAGAAGACGCTACAATGAAACGCTGGCAGAAGTGCCTTCATACTGGCACGGCATGTTAACCCAGAAACCTCTTCTCTGTGGCTACGTGGCCGTTTAAACCAGCCTTAAAACGGTCATTACCTGCGTGCCGGTAGAGGAAGGGCTGGCGACGTCTCCCTCCGACCTCTCCTCCAGAGTCTTCACGGTGATGCCATCCATCACACTGCCCAGCCCAGGCTCTGTCTTCAGCTACAGAGGGAACGCAACATCAATATGACGAGCCCGCTGCTCAACAGAGCCTGTGCAATGACTGCCGGTTGTCACATGCAGCAGACAAACTGACACTTGAACGAAGTCAAGTGTGTGTGTGTGTGTGTGGTAGGGGGGTGGGGCGGGGGGGTTGGGGGGTTCTTACATGGCCATGCTTGGGCGTCACATGGAGCCGGGGATTGTGGGGCAGTAGGCGAGGAGTTTGGCAGGGTCCCGGGGTGTGCACACCCAGAGGTGTGCCTCCATACATTGAACCAGCCTGCGGCCTGCATTGGTAGTTCATAGAGCTGGAATAACCCAGGGATGGACTGAAGGATGGCAGGGGAAACAACTTCATTACGACTCAGTGACAATGAAGGCTGATTGAACCAGTGAAACATAATAATATTTACCCACAATCACAGTTCTTGAGTAGTTTCTTTCAAAGGTACACTCCTCATTTATGTTTGTGTCCCTTTCCCTTGTGGTTGAAACAGCATAGAAACTTGGCTTGAAACTCAGAGAGTGCATGCATAAGTGCTGAGTGCCTGGCACTTCTCTCTGCTCCTCCTCCTACAGTGTTCCTGCGGCTAACTCACATTGTTCTCTACCCCCCCCCCCCTCCCCCATCCCCTACACACACACACACTCCCTACAGCCATGTGCACATTTGTGCATCAAACAGTGAGCTGAATGTTGGGGTTTAAAACATAATCGAGGATGGTCCCTTTAAGTGTAAACAATAACAAGAGGAATCTGCAGTCCTCAAATCCAGATTTTCGATTATTTGGATTACAGGAATATCAGTAATCTGAATGTGAATTATTTGTTAATGAATTGTTATTGGTGGGAAAAAGCAAACAAGCAGCCAGTGTCTGACCTCATTGTGCTCACAGAGAGGTGTCCGTAGGAGCTGGCTCCGTTTGGGTTGCAGCGAGAGTTGACAAAAGCCACCAGGGAGTTGGGTGAGGTCCGGATGACCGTCTGCAGATCCACACTGGCGTCAGAGAGCGGGGAGATGGACAGAGCTCGCTTCTTACTGAGCTTCAGCATGGAGCGAGGGGTAGAGAACCTCGAGCCTGACAGGAAGATAAGGAACCAATATGCACGTGGTAAATTAACTCCATTTATATAGCACCTTTCAACACATGTGGGTCCTCGAAGTGCTTTACATTGCCTCACATTCACCCATTCACACACCCATTCACGGCGCCACACCTAACACACAGGAGCAGTTAGGGTTAGGTGTCTTGCTCAGGGACACCTCGACACTTAGCCAGGAGGAAGCGGGGACCGAACCACCAACGTTTCGGTCACCAGTCAACACGCTCTCCCCCCTGCGCAACTGCCGCCCTAATAGGGATTATCTCTTAAGTAAAGCTTCCTTCCTTCCTTCCTTCCTTCCTTCCTTCAAGTCACCTATTAACAACATGGCTAACTGGAGGACATCTTGCATGTCCCTTACCGTCCCCTGGTCCCATCTGATCCGAGACAGGCTGGCCGTGGGAAAACCCTTGATTGGAGGACATCATGTTGCTCTGGTTACAATAGGGGGTGCTATTTCCACCTGGACACAAACCGTGGACAAACAGAGAACAGCCATAAGTCGCAAGGACACAGTTATGTAATTATTTCACTCGCCTTTCATGATGTGACGAATATTTCCTTAATTTGATGTATACACAAACTTTGTAACTAATTTCAGGTGAGATAGTAAAGATAGTAAAGATGTCAGGTGAATATTAGACAGCACTAAGCACTTTCAACGAGGCACCTTAGATCCATCTGAAGGGTTTTAGACAAGCAAAGAAGTAGCGCTCGCTCACCCTCGCTAGGGAGCAGGCCCCGCTGGCCCATCATACTGTGAGGGGGTGGGGCCTGAGGGGGCCTCATGTACTGGTCCATGCAGGGGCCGAGGCTCTGCCCCGGTCCGGGTCCGGGTGTCAGACTGGGGGTCATTGGGTTGTACATGGCTCGGCAGTCTTGGGAAGCGCCATTGTGGAGCGAGCCGTGCAGCGAGGAAACGTCACTGTACGGAGAGCGGCCCGACAGCGCTAGGCTGAAAACAGCAAGTGTGTCATTAAGAAATGATATACCGTACAATGTGTTGTATTTTGGGTGATTTATATTATGGGGCATTTTGACATCTACGCTATGTTTATGTAGAGGAGGACCAGCCAAAGAATACATTTGCTGTTCTACTATTGCAACAGAAAAGAAAAAGCTGCAATATCAGAACAGTGAATAGATTCCTCTTAACTGAAACACCCATCTACAGTATGATGGGTTGGGGAGGGAGAGAAGTCACTAAATAATATTGAAGGAAAAAAAACAAAGAAAGACAGAGATAGAGAGAGGGGGAAGAGAGAGAGAGAGAATTGAAAGAGAGACAAGATAGAAAAAATACAAGCCGACAGGCAAGTTGCTGTTTCCCGTGTGCGGTAATGCTGTGATGTCTCCCCCTCGCCACTAGATGGAGCATAGCTCATGTGTTTGAGCGCTGTGTGGAAACTTACTACTCTGGGTTTTCCCCCACTAGGCTGGAGAAGGGAAGCCTCATTGGAACTTTCCAGTGTCCCCATGAATTTCAATGTGTTCTCTGACCTTTCTTTCTGTCTCACTGGCTGCTTCTAAACTCCATCATCTCTCTCTCTCTCTCTCTCTCTCTCTCTCTCTCTCTCTCTCTCTCTCTCTATCTCTCTCT
>JAODLI010000020.1:1175648-1186093 GCA_027575585.1 Percopsis omiscomaycus
GTTTTTTCCCCCGCCCCCCCCCCCCCCTGTGTGTCTTGCCACCCCTCTCTCCAATCTCGCGGAGACGGCACCACTCAGCCGTGTGATTGACACTACAAAGGATTCATTTGCAGCGCTCTGACCAATGCTGTTCACTCTGTCAATGCACTGTTCTGTATATGAGAGAGGTATTGATGCTTCACAACTGTATCGGCGTAGCCTGTGCTGCGTTCTGCCCTGCTTGTGTAACCGTTCGCTGTGCGGGTGTCCTGGTCACTGATGCAGTGTGATGTTTCTGCTGATGACGCCCTTGCTGTTGCATTGCTTGGGTCTTCCCCACTCTGGGAATCCCTGCCTCCTCGCTTGGTTCCTCTTATCTATCCTGCAGCAGAGTGGAGCAACACAGGCAGGAACACACACACTTGAATGGCAGCTGATACACACCATAAAAGTAATCTGGATTTTTGGTCTTATGTTTCTTGATTTCTTTCGTTAATTGCAGCCACGCGCGCACACAGTAGTTTTTGCAAATTTGCTAATTCCTCTATCTTCCTCTTTACCTCAACACAAGTGTGCGTGCAAACATCTGGTGCTTGCTGTCTTCCTGCCTGACACCAGAGGAGAGCGGTGTGCAGGACAGATGCACCGTTACTCAGTTTCTGTATGCGTGCGTTTTGTTGACTCGTCAGAGCCAAGGCTGCGTAGCAGACATTGGTCCCTGAGGCAGTGCAAGAAAGCCAGAGGACACTAGTTTATCATAGAAGAGAACTGCGCTGCGCTGTAATTTACAAGGTCTCTGTTCCTTACGCGGGTGGCGGAAGTCATGCTGTTCTTTTTGATTGGAGGAGGTTGATTGTAACTTGCTGTTGGATGTTAAGGGTGCCACGATCGCAGTAGCAGAAGGCTCTGTCCGGTTTGGAGCAGGGTGGAGAAAGGCTAAACGCTATTCTTTTTCCTTTGTTTGCTATGTTTCTTGGTTTCCCCCTGAGCTTTTTGTCTACCTGCAAATTTAACTATCTGTAAAATTAAGCTCAGTTCGGTGTCATCTTTTTAATTTGTGGATCCACCTACCCACTTTTATATAATAACATGAATGTATATAAGCCATCTGAGTGACAAGCAAATGAAAGTGGAATAGGGCCATGCAAGTCTGTGGACCCCTGCAGCACTTCTGGCTTCGGCTTCTAGAAGACACAGCGATCAGCAGCAGCGATGAGTCACTCGCCGTGTGAAAAGTGACGTCATCCGTGTCTTCCTCTCTCTCGGTCTCCAGGGCTCCTCACTGGCAGGCAGACCATGCTGCTTCTCTGAGTCGGAGGAAGAGAAGAAGAGAGGCTCCGGAGGAAGGTTGAGGTGGTGGCTGGTCCGTTGGTGTTACCTCTCTTCCTCCTCCCCCTCGGGTCCGGCTGGCTAGCACGCTGCCCCACCACTTCCACCTGATCGCTGTAAATATTCTCTCCACTTTTTGATGGTGTATCCACTGTTGTTGTTGTTGTTAGTTTTGTATATGTAGATAGATCTCTTTCTAGATAGTTGTAGATGTTGCTATTTGATTTGTTTTCCCCGTTGCTTAAATCAGAGCAGCGATGATTGTTATTATAAGGTGCGTCTTTTCCCAGGGTTCATAGTAAATTATGTAACAGTTAATGAAGTAAGCCTGCTCCAAATCTTGGGTTTGTGTGCTTTATTAAAGTGTAGCTATTTCTTATTGGTCGCTGTGTTGACATAATGACTTTGTACCCTAACGGTAAATCACGTCACCACATTTTCCTTTGCATAATGGCCTCTTTAACTCATGACTAATTTGTCTTTGCCACTGCTAAACCTATAAGAGCTAATGCTAATTTTCACATTAGAACTTGGACATACGATTATTATATAACAGTGTTGAAAAAAAATGTTGTCATTTTTTATATTTTTAGAATTCTGTATGCTGAAACACATACAACATACTGTAGCAGAGGACTTTCATTTATGAATGATACACTAAATTATATTTTTGTACAGGCTTGAAAAGTGTAAATAGAGACGTCACAGCGTAGCTCGTCACTGAGGCCTTTGCTAACACAGGAGGGGGATGTGCAGTATCAAAGTATCCAGGGATTTTACTCTAAAATAAAATTGTTGCATTATGTTTTCTTTTTCCTCCTCCTGGCAGCCCCAGCCCTTGGGTCCCAGGTCCCAGCTAAGGCTTGCTATGGACTGTCCTGCCCCCCCCTTCTGCAGCCCAGCCTAGTCCCCCTCCTCTAGTGGGATCTGCTTCTCCCATCCAGACCCACTGTACTGTGAGTCAGCACAGATCTGAAATCAGCCAGAGGTAGGCAACGTAATAGCGCACACTCGTCTTCTACAGTCCCCTTTTGGCTTTCCATGCCGCAGCCTAAGCCTTGTCCTCTTTACTTTTACCCCTGTTTTCTCCAAGCCACTTCTGGGTCCTCCGGCCCTTCACCCCCCCCCTTCCCGCCCTCTCCCCTCCCCTAAGAAGATGTCAGTGAGCCTGGCAACGGACATCCAGCAGGAGGGAGAGAGTGGACCGCTCAACGAGCCCTGCAGCCGAGGCAAGGCCTCCCCTCAACCCCAGGGCACCAAGGAGGCAGCAGGGGATGGCCCGGAGCCTGAGGACTGCTCCCCGCAGGACCCACAGGTGACAGAGAGAGGCAACTGTGGCACATTGAATCTAATCAAATTGTTTTTACTGTTTCCAAATAGTGACTATTTATGTTTCAAACCCCCCTTGCAAAATGTGGTTTAAAAGGGACACCCCTCGATTGGTGCTGGAATTACCCTTGTGGTTGAAACCAGCATTACAGAATATTGTTTGGTTTGATGTTTCAAAGTTACACAGTCAGCTGGGGGAACTGGGGCCACACAATCGAGGAGTGTACCTTTTTTTTAAAGGTTGTGTCACTTAAAGATAGATAATGATGGGGTATTTTGTGCCTCATAAACAAGCTGTTAAAATAACAACCTTGTCATGCACAGAGACGGCCCCCTAACCACAGCCATGGCAGGAAAAGGGCCAAGGTAAGTAACACTCTTATCTTTTATTCCTACTGAAGGTTAAGACATTACATTGTGCTAGTCCTCTATGTTTGCATAGTTGGGTCATATGCCCCCTATATGCTAGTTAGTTGTGTACATTGACCTGTCATTAACATTGTCAGGCTAATAGCTTGACACAGTTTTTAGTGGCTTATTATTGAGTTAAAGGTAGGTTTAGCAGAGTGACCTTTATTAACATTTTTAATAAGGGTTAAGAGGCCCAAAGAAAGTACTTTAATTACTTAGTAGTCAAAGTACCTAAATTACTCGTTTTAGGGTGGGAGCACCTGCATCACACAACTAAAGCCACCAGCTAATAAGTTACTTATTATGTTATAACGTGAATACCTCCATCCATCTTGGTGTGAAAATAAAAGAGAGAATAATTCCTGTAGGAGTACTTTTTCGCCCCACTGTTATAATATCTATTTTATTTCATTTACAGTATGTTGGGCCTTACGGTCTTCTTACTGCCCTCAGGGAGCATTGTTTTCAATCATTATTCAGGGTTTATGCAAGTGACATTTCATATTGTAGGAGACAAGCGGCTCATGGTTTATATGGGCAACGTCATAACCAATGCCTATTGAACCTTAATCTAACTGCAGTATAGCCTAATATGCCTAATCTAACCCTTAAAAACAATGACATTTTAGTAGCCAGTTTTGCTGCATGTGTTTGTTTATCAGAAGCCCTCAGCAAGGCTCAAGCTCACAGGTAATTGAAAGTGAAGATGCTGTGCCAACCAATAAAGGTTATTCCATTGAAACACTGGTGTGTTTTTGCTTGTCTTTCAGTCCAATGCTAAGCTGAAATTGGTACGGAGTCTTGCGGTGTGTGAAGAATCTTCTGGTCTGTTCAACGATGGAGCTCCAGATTCGGTAACAAGTTGGCACAGTAATCTCATTATAAGTAAAGTTTACAGCATGTATCCACTGCTTGACTGATGCCAAATGATCAGAATTGTCCTACGCTGTTAGGGTCGGTGGTAAGAGCAGTGCATTGTGGTCTTTCCATGAATATAGGACATTATCCAACTTCACATCAGCTGTCCATCAGACAAGGAAGAAGAGAAGTCTTCAAAGGACGAGTATGAAAATGAAGAGAAGGAGAAGAAGGATAAAACTCCACGCAAGATGCTGTCACGTGGTAAGCCTGCCAGTTGGCATTTGGTGCCAATTGTAATCAAGCCCCTGCTGGCACCTGTTTCAGCTCTGTGGTCGGTCTGGTGCTCAATAAAGGCCCATAAGCATTGTGTGTATGCAGTTGGGAGGAGAGGTCTCCATGACCTCTGTATTGGCGTTTTTATTTATGTTTGTTAGCGATGCATGTCAAATCAGTTACTGCAACTGTCATTACCAGAATGCAGGATCCTTTCCTAGAAAGGCAAAGCGAATTTCCTTTTTTACCACCCCTTATTTATCTTCTTTATTCTTTTACTCTCCTCGTCTCTCTCTGCTGAGGGAGTCAGGCTTCATTACAATCTGCGAGCAGCACAGAGATAAAACGCTGACTGTCTAGTGTGGTGGAAAATGATCCCTATGGTGTGTGTGTGTGCTGATAATTACAACTACCTGGGAACTAGTGTGTCTACTGCTGATTGTTATCATGCCTGGACCAATGGAAGGATGGGTGTCATTATAGGAACTATTCTAAGCGTCAGGACTGGAGACTTTCTATCTCATGTCCTTGGCTCTTGTTCCATGTCCATCCAGTCTTACAAATGGCAATGTTTTCTCTTTATGTCCCTTACTATGAAGTTTAACTATCCAACTGTCCTCTCCGTCAGACTCTAGCCAAGAGTACACAGACTCCACGGGCATTGATGTGCACGAGTTTCTGGTCAACACACTGAAAAACAATCCCAGGTAACTGTCACACAAGAATGATCGGGTTTCAGAGGTGAAAGAGAACCCAGTACGACTACTGTCCGTATAGAAAGGAATTGTCTGGCAGGACTGGCCTTCTATAAGCTATTGCAAGAGAATCCATCCTTTCGAATGGGATGGGGATTTCTATTTTGAGTCCTCGTTGACGTTTGGCACGGGATATGTCCCCAGCTGTTAGTCTGGAAGTTCGGACTTGAGGAGGGCTGCCCATCCTCATTTTAGACGATGGGAACAAGTATTCATGGAGCTGCTAAATGCCTTTGATTTTTGCTTGGCACTGTGTCTACACTTTACTCAATGGTCGCTCAGTTCTCTCTCTTTCTCTCTCTCTCTGTCTCTGTCTCTCTCTTCCCCACCCCCTCCTCCCGTCTCTCTCCTTGCCCCAACAGGGATCGAATGATGCTGCTCAAACTAGAACAAGATATCCTGGAGTTCATTAATGACGACAAGTGAGCCACGTTCTTCACTGTATTTAAATTTAGTTCTTCTTAGTCCATCCCATATTTATATATTTATAGGCCGCTGTGGTAATGAGACAAATATAGCAAGGGTGTGTTTGTGGCGACCACCCGAACTTGAACTTGAACCTCCAGTCCCCAGGGCAGAGTCGTTGACTAATGATCTGCCGTTCCTGTGAACATGTAATGCTTCAGCTTGAGTACAGTAGAGATATATTCATTTCCACCCATAATTCATATGTTCAGGATGGGTTAGTTAGAAGTAGTTTGTGTTGTCATTTAGTCAACAATCGCAACATTGTTTTTTTTATTAGATGCTTCTTTACTGTGTGCGCTCACCATTTGATGTTCTAAACCCTCCTGTAGTAACCAGTATAAGAAGTTTCCCCAGATGACTTCGTACCACCGCATGCTGCTGCACCGCGTGGCTGCCTACTTCGGCATGGACCACAACGTGGACCAAACGGGCAAGGCTGTCATCATCAACAAGACGGGCAACACACGCATGTGAGTGGCTTATTGGACACTTTGGGTTCACTTTTCAGGAATGTATGAATTATAGATGATTGCTCAGCCATTTGTTTAAGTAGTTTAGACATTATAAAAAAAAGAAGAAGAAATGGTAATGAAAACACAGAAAACCTCTGACTCTCTAGGTAAACAAACTTTGAGCCTAATTTTAGGCTTGGTATGGTGTTTGCTATCATCCATAAAAAATATGGATTCATGCGTCAGCTTTCTTAGCCTTATTACTTGCTTATAACAGCTAAAAGAAACATCAGTAGCTGAAACATCTTTCGTATCCTTTTCTTTTGCGATCAGCAGGCCATACCTGCCATCCCCAATTCCATGCTTCTCTGCAACCACCTGCCACAATCTATCCTTCAATTTTACATCTTTGTAGAATGTTATTTTGGATCATGACGGTGGCTCTGAGTGGTCGAACAACTGTCTAAACGCTTTTGACGATGTGAAAAAACGTTCCGAAAATTTAAATGACAGACGAATATTTCGGAGTTAGTGTGTAAATGAGATTGACACAATGTGAGGTCGTATCGTGCGACAATTTCGGATGAAAAAACCTGACTTGGTGTGGAATGGCCTTTACCTGTTGCCTTAAACATTTTTCTCTGTGCTGGTTGGTGTTAACGCCAATGTGGGTACTGGTGATTGATATGTTTCCGCCTGTTTTGCAGCCCAGAGCAAAGGTTTTCTGAACACATCAAGGATGAGCGCAACATGGATTTCCAGAAGAAATTCATCCTCAAGAGAGACGACGCCAGCATGGACAAGGATGATAATCAGGTACCAAACGATCAATCAATGCCTTTGCCACTTGTTTACTACCATTGTGTTGATTACTGTTAGCGATTGTTAGCTAAAGGAAGGCACGTCATTTACAGTATGAATAGTAAATTTTTTACTGTTCGTCCAGTATGTTCTCTGTATGTATTTCTTTAAGCTGCTCTTGGGATAATTAATTTATGGAATTTGGTTTAGTTCCAGAGTCATTTAACGTGGTGTATTAGTATAGCTTGTGTATATATGGAATACAATTCCCTCAGTCCAGACATGTGATGTGTGTGGTCTTTGTGGCCCAAGGTGCGTATCGTGGATCGGTGGTGGTGTTGTTGAACTGTGTGTTGTCACCGTCATCCCAAACTGTAGATTCGCGTGCCGCTGCAGGACGGGCGACGCAGCAAGTCGATTGAGGAGCGCGAGGAAGAGTATCAGCGGGTACGAGACCGGATCTTTGCCCGAGAAGTAAGTGTGGGACGGGTCAGTGAGCATTGAAAAGGGTAGATTAACGAGCCACAGCCAGTCTGATCCGCTAACTGCCCCCTCCCCCCCCCGTCTAAACTAACGGCACATAACTCTCTTTATCGATCAGAGGACAGACAGAACAGGGAGAGAAAACTATTCCATATAGAGATGGTGTTTCTTTTATAAAGAACACTTCAAGAAAGTCTGCAACTGGTTGCAGTTAAACCAGTCTCATTCAGAGATATTCTGAATGAAGGGGGGAAAAGAGCATTTTGAGAAAATGTATTAATTTTTTTTGCTTTTTGACTTTTAGCAATGTGGGCACAAGTGGTTCTGGTTGGATCTAGCTATTCGTAATGTGCAGGTGTCTTTTTCTTTACAGTCTTCTCAAAACGGATACATCAACGACAACAGGTAAGCTAATGCATCCCACTGCAGACTGTGATGTGCAGCTTTTTTAAAAACCAGGTTTAGGCAACTGAGTGTTTGTTATCCACACAGAATAGATTAAAAACCGAAGGGGAACATTGCCAGAAGCTCAGTTACAATTAACAATGGTTACTCTTAAAATAATGTAATATATTGTGGACAAGGTTCATTTCAAGCCTTTTTTGAAATGTAAGTTCCTATGCTTTTATTTTTGAAAGTTCCAGTTAAATGAGCATTACCATTTGATATTTCCTTTAATTCCTCTGCCTGTTTGGGGTGGTGGTAAAATTGACTGCAGGGGACCAACTGCCCTTTTACATGGAAGCGTATGTAGCTGAGACCATTTTGCGCTAAACTAAAAGTTAAGTTAAGTGAAGGGGCAGATGGAGGGTCTGCTGTTGAGGATGAGAGGGAGAGGACACTGCAGCGTGGGCCTTTGAACAGTCAAACTTTCTGCTTTGTGTGCATTCTGTTCTAGGGGTAAAAGTTCTGCACTGTGCCTACCTCCACCCTTTCCCTTCCCCACCCTGCTTTGTTATCCTTTTCAGTCCTGTAACCCTAGCGTTTCTCTCCCAATTAACCCCAACAGACTTTCCACTGAGGGCTTCTCCTCTAGCTCTCAAAAGAGGAGGCAGATCTTTAGGTACCTGGTTGCGTTGCTGACTTTTGACTTGTGTGTTGCCATGCCCATCCCTAAGAGTGGTTTGGTGGTGGTAGTGGTGACTTGACCTGTGGTGTTTCCTTTGCTTGGCGTAGTCTGCTGATTGATGGCTATTCCAGCACTGGACATTGGGGCTTCTCTTGCCCCATGCATGGCTGCTTTGTGGTTTCACTGGGGACTGAATGACATACTTACCCCTTCACCCCTTCCACCATCACTACATCTTGATATACAGTAACTGCATAACTGCCAGATACTTATTTTTATGTTTTATGTTTGAATTGTATATACATACAGTATTTAATGCATATGGGAATTTGCACCACACTACTTCTCACGTGAGATGTGGGCCACTACACACTAGAGGTTTCTGCTTTGGAGCTGTGTGGTCAATGGCTCGAGTTGGTAGAGTCTTGGTGTTGGAGGTTAGGGTGTGAAGCAGTTGCAAGCTAGCTAGATCACTTGCTAACCGGGGACAATAATGTCTCACAAATGTCTATTTGTCTGCCAAGCTAAGGACATTAATATTCTTTCCCAAAGCATGGTTTGGTGTGCGTGACTGGACTTTGTGCTACTGAATCATTCTGGCTTATGTACAGTATAGCCCCGTTTTGGACCAAGCTCAGTGCTCAGTCTGTTTTGGACCAACTTAAGGGCTTCTGCTCAAAGGCTTCTCAATTTCTGCCAGGTTATGTAAACTTATGAGCACAACTGTATATTAATACTACTACTGGGAGGCTAGTAGTTCAATATACGTATGTAGCATTCACATTTTGGACACATGTATGACAATTCATATGTATAGTATATTTTATGGTAACCCTAATTTCAGTGCATGCTAATAAACTAGAAAAATACCCCAAAACCAAAAAGAAGAGACTAACTAAAGGACCTATTATGTATAATGATGTCTTGGTGAAAGCGGCACTGATTGATCTGTCTAATAAAGACAGAAAGATGAAAGCACTGAGGTACAATAACAGACTGGCTTCCCCGTGTGGGTGATGGAGAGCTGCTGTCGTGAGAAAACGGTGAGATAGAATATCATGTGCTGAGCGCCAGAATCTCTCCTCCTCTCATCTTTGTCTGCAGAGCTCATGCGAAAAACAAGTGTGCGCTGCGTGAGCGAGAAGTGGCGCATCCGCCTATCCTGAAAATAGGCTGCAAGAGTGCGCTTAAAATAGTTCCTCCATTAATTACAGTCGTCTTGAAATATTCATCAACTTCTGCCACCTTTTTAAAACATCACTTACTAGCATTGGGGTCTAACAAAGTTTACATCACACTGAGATCCTCTTTCTGTGTTTTTAGTTCACTTGACCAGCCATTTTTGAGCTGAACCTGCCCCGCTCATCTTCCTTTCCCACCAAGATCCCCCAAGAGGCACGACTGTGAACAGCTGACTTTGCCATTTTTGTCTCTGCTGTCTTATATGCAGTAGTGTAGTTCTGTAGGCTTGGCAGAAGCAAGTTGGATGCAACGCCACACCACCTGGATTCCAACACATTTTTTTTCTTCTTCTTGTATTTAATAATTGCCTTTCTTGCATAGTTCTAAGTTTAACAACAGGCACTGCAGTGTCTGCAGGCACCATAGCACTACCGTTGTCTCCATGTTAATGGATTGTCACAGTGAAGCCTGACCATAGGATGACTGGGTTTCTGGCCATTGGAAGCTGCACTTATCCAGGGTGTCAGAACCCCAACAACACACCACAAAGGCAATACATGTGTACTTGGCAGTATAGTTTGAAAACCATATTGCTGAACCAGTGCTAGAAAGTGGTTATTTCGTAGATGGTGTGTGTATGAGACTGTTTTTATAGGGATGTGTATGTGTGTGTGTGCGCTCTCAGTCTGTCTGTGCATGTGATTGTGTATGTTTGTGTGAACATTATGACCCTGTGTACTCACCAGTGTAACTGTGTTTCCAGTCTTGAATGGTTTGTGTGTCTCGTCAGCCTTACAGAGGCTCGTCTTGTTTAGTGTCACTCTTGTCTCCTCTCACTTGGTGCAGCACCTATTACACCTGCATGTGTTTATGTTCTGTAGCTGGGTTGTGGCTCATGGTTATGGTGTGGGTATGGGTTTGGGTTTGTTTGCCTGATGTTTATTGTGGTTCCACCCAACCAGCCAACATGCATCCGTCTGTTGAATGCCCCATCCTGCCGGCCTGTCACACTGTGTCCTCTCCACCTGATCATGACCATACTGTGCTCCTCTG
>JAODLI010000020.1:1186266-1200065 GCA_027575585.1 Percopsis omiscomaycus
CCCCCCCCCCCCCCCCTCCCTCCCCCGTATCACTTTATTTCCCTTTACTCGTACTCCTCTCCTTCCCCT
Organism: Percopsis omiscomaycus; assembly: GCA_027575585.1. NCBI lineage: Eukaryota > Metazoa > Chordata > Actinopteri > Percopsiformes > Percopsidae > Percopsis > Percopsis omiscomaycus. The sequence goes on from JAODLI010000020.1 coordinate 1,186,336, forward strand.
CTGCTCTCTGCCTCCACTTATCCTGCTACACCCTCCCATCAATTCTGCTTGTCCAACTTTTAAAAAAACCCTCCCCTTTTTCTAAATTGCCCTTCTTTGTTTCATCTCACCTGTCCTAACACCCCTTCTCTCCCCCTCCCTTTCCCACTTTTTCTCCTCTCCTCCTTTGTATATCCCCCGCCCTCTCCTCTCTCCCAGGGGGAACCGTGAGAGCTCCAGCCGGGCGTCCAGCAGCCGTCAGAGCAGCACGGACAGTGACATGAAATGCCTGGAGCCGCGGCCCTGGAGCAGCACCGACTCGGACAGCTCCAACCGCACCCTGAGGCCGCCTGTCACCAAGGCTAGCAGCTTCTCTGGCATCTCCATCCTCACGCGGGGGGACAGCCTGGGCAGCAACAAGGGCTCGCAGGGCAGCTGCAGGGGCTCACGCTCTGGTGAGAGTTCGGGCGGGGTGGAACAGAAGACCTTGGGGATAGAGGGAATACACAGATTGCCTTGCTAGAGGGCCTGCTGGGCAAGGCCAAAGGAACCCAAGACAATAAATTGTCCACTACAGGAAATGCTAAATTTAGATAGATTTACATAAGTTGGATGCCTGTCTACGGATGTTTTTTTCTTCTTTTCTTTTCTGAGAAGTTAGACCCTCTGTATTTTTTTTGTGTATTTTTGTTGCTTGCATTCTTTTTATTTATTTATTTCATCATAAAAAAAAATCCCCAGTTTATTCTGTTGAAACCAGTAACCCTAGTCCTTAGTAGATGAGACAAGACTAATAAACAAACAGCAGAGGTCTAGCGTCTTGAGCCTCGTTATTAAGTAGATACAAGATATTAGGTACAGAGGATTTATTTGGTTTAGTACATGGTTTTCCAGCTATTCATGAATATACAGTTTATGCCTGAAGATTAATCTTAAAATGCCTGGGTTTTGCCCAGATCTGGGGAAAAAGATTGAGAAATTACTTCAGCCCTCAGTTTGTAAAGTTCTTAATTTAGTTTGCCCTCTAGTGGTCGAAAAAAGAATTGGGTGGCGTAGATACGGCAGTGACCAACTTTTGCAGAACATGCAACCTTACATTCCCCCCCCCCCCCTTTTCCTAGGCCTTCCACTGGTGAGCCCAGATGTGTGTCCCCAAGTGCCCCTACCCCAGTCCAGCCGTAGCCTGCTTCCCTGCCCCTCTCAGCAGCCTCAGCCACAGCAGCCTCCACCCCAGCCACCCCCACAGACTGCCCTGCTGCCCACTCCCCCACAACACCCCATGGGCAACCACATGATGGCTCAGGTAAGAACTGACACAATCTTCCCTTGCTGTCGAACAAATCACTAAATGTGACCATGGAGACTTATTGTCAGTGGCTATTTACCCCACAAATGACCTTTTTTAATGTGGAAGTAAAGCGTGCAATTGGTGTACAGACTTCTGGTCTTAGATATACTGTATCTTAAATTATATTATTATTACATATAACACATGCAAACATTAACATCTGTCCCACATGCGATGAAATGGGGTGAAGCAAACCGCTGTTTGAATCAAGACAAAAAATATCTTGGGATACTTTTTAAATACACTCTCTTTGTGACAGTTATTCTTCATTTGCATGTACCTTTTTTAGTACAAAGCAGCATTTGGAAACTGGATGTTTTCATTTGCAGCTCTTCTATTGTGCTCTAACTTACAGTATGTCTTGTGTTTCTCATTGTTGGCTCTCCCCTGGTCTTGCCTTCTGTCTGCCTCTCCCCTCACCACTTCTCTCTCTGGTGTGTGTAGCCAGTGGCATCTCTGCAGCCCTCTCAACCTGTCTCCTACTCCAGCCCTTCCTGCCCCCAGGTCCTTCTGCCTGTCTCTCCTCCCCAGCAGTACACAATGGTACTGACGCCTATCGTAGCTGCTTCTTCAATTACAGTTAGTTTAACACTCGTTTAACACGTAGCACCCTTCCAATAGGGGTCAAACACATCGCTGAAAACACACCACAGCCTCGCAATGAATGTTTAAAAGGATATTGACATTTTGTACATTTTGTCCATATCTTTGACCTCACTCCATTCACTTCTTTATGGCTTCAAGTCTTAAAAACATGCTTGTGATGACGATATGAAGCTAGTCCATACAGAACATGAATCAATAGCAAAAACAGGAGCATTTGAACATTAATCTGCTCTATTTCCATTCATGTTAGTCTAGTTTCCCGCTGCCATATGAATACTGGCTGGACCAGAACACATTCAAAAGGGAATTTAAATGGATCACTAATGTTTAAGACCACTGACTCCTTTTGCTCTTTGACCTGCTTCATATTTCTGTTTCAAGTATTTTTTAAAGACTTTTCAAAAACAGTTGGAGGTGAATTATTTAGTTGTAAAATACACTGAGGCAAAGGAAACTCTTGACATTCTTGGATCTTGACTTGGATTGGATGAATTCACCTTAAAGCTGCTGTAGGTAGGAGTAAGATTTTGAACAACTCAAAAACCCACCCCCTCCTCCTATGCTTCCTTCCTCTGGAGCCCGTTGGTCTGCCATTGCAAAATGCCACTGACAATACTGTTGTGGCTGTGTGCACACGTTCATGTGATTGACAGGCAAGGTAGATTTGCCACACCAATCGGGGAAAAGAAGCCCTGATTGGGCAGAATTCTCCCTGGCTCTATCAAAAATCAAAATCAACTTGTAGAGGCAGGGGCTCTTAACCAGAGCATTTCACTCACTGATAGCTGACGGATGTCTATTGCAAGAACTTACACTAAATGTATAGCTCTTAAATCCTACCTACAGCACCTTCGTTAAGATAAGGCCACCCACTTGGGAGTGGGAGAATTTACATAAAAACACAAATGAATAATTGTCTGTGTACTGTGTATTTCAGATGTACGTTACAGTTTAATTGTAAACCAAACCTAAAACTGTAACTCCATTCTAACCAGGGAGAAGAGCTGGCCCCCCAGTTTGGCCAAATGACACTGAGTCGGCAGGGCTCCAGTGACAACCCTGAGCCTCCACCCATGTACCAGGCCGCTCCCACTGTCCTGTCCCAGCACCCCCCTCCACAGACGAGCTACATCATGGCCACCACAGGGCAACCCATGGCTCCTCCATCTGGCTACCAGCCCGCCACCGGACACCCCCATCCTCCACCCCCTCCGCCTCCTCCATCTCAGACCATCATGCAGGCCCCGCCACCCCCACAGGGCTACATGCAGGCCCCTCCACCCCAACAGGTATGTAGATCTCCACAGAACAATATCACACCTAGGATGGATGATGACCTGACCCCTCCTTTCCCTTCAAAATGTGTTGGTTGAAGGAGCATATTCAGATAAATGAATGGGAGCAATACGTCCTAATCACTATGTGAAAACAGGGTCGGGAGGGCTTCAGTAATGCTTGTGGGGACTTATGAGGAAAACCCATAAGATAACTTGGATGTGAGAACCACTAGGCTCAGTTATAAATCTTGGTGTTATGATGGTATAATTGTCACATAGTATGTATGCATGTACACTAGCTCCACCGCTTCAAGTGATCACTGTGTAGCATAGGCCAGGCTTTTCTTCATGTGTAATAGCAATGAACATGCCTCCATAGCCTAAACATGCAGTGTGGGCACCACCGCAGAGCATTATGTTCATGTAAACGAGCCTGGTTTATGCCGTAGAGCCAGTAATGCACACTATGATCATTGCCACAGAAATATTGTCAAAGAAATATGGCCACAATGAATTCCAACCCTCACCAAAACGTGTCAATTTGTAATATTGTCTATATATAATTTCCTTAGAGTTAAGCCTCAAAACATTTCAGCCATTTCTATGTCATTAATAGCGAGTTGTTGGCCATGGAAAGCAACACTTGGAAGTCTTTTTTTTTTTGGACTCTGCAAGCACTTGAACGGAAACTTTCTTTAGAATAGTTGTTGCTAGCCAACCAGTTCTTGGACTGATGGGAAAGTGTGAAATATCAATGGTGTGGCGCCTGTAAAAGTAGCACTGGGTTCCCACTCGGAACGTTGTCTTCGCAACGCTATTCTCAGCCAGCCAGCCAGCCAGCCAGCCAGGCTCACACTCTTCAGCTCAAAGAGATTTGATTAATTTGAATAAAGGGTTCTGCTTTAGCGGTTGGCTGGTGAATTAGACCAGAGCCTCTGTCTGTCACAGTAGACCTGATGAGATTAGGAGGTGGACCTGACTCAGGCCATAAAATGATTTTTCTTTTAAATGTATGGTTGCCAATTGAGGGAGAAAATAAGAAACCAGTTCCAGTGTCGTTCTATCCATCCTTCAGTTATCTGTATTTCACACCTCAAACACGTATGCATTTCTTTTTTTTTTCTTTTTCTTTTTTTTGTTCCAAGGAAGGAACCATGATGAAAATATGGAGTACAACCTTCTCTGGCTCTAGTTGTGCCTTTTTAGCCCTCCGTACTGCTGTATATCGCCAATACTAAACTGTTTTGCTTCTCCGAAAAAGTGTGTGGGTGGTCGACAATGTAACAGGAGAGCAAATATTGACACCCCTGCAGCCTTTAGATTGTGTAGTGTCGTCACAAACTATATGCAGATTAGGGCAGAGGCAGCAACTATTGATCCTGACTTGGACTTCCACTCTCGTGTTGTATTGGTCTTTGGAATGGTTTGGATGGAAGGATACTGGATAGTACCCAGTTGTACAGTATAAACCCTAGCATCCTCCTCTGGTCTAATCCACTGAGACCAGTGTGATAAATTATATCCCCTCTGCCCCTCTGTCATTTGTAAATATAATAAAAACTGCATTATTGCTGTCCTACCATTTTTAGCCATTTGTAGTTAAATTGCTTTTATCGCTTTGCATTATAATCTGTTTTCCATTGTCGCAAGATCACTGTATAACATGATCTACAATTACTGTGTCCATAAAAGCCAGTTTCTCCCTTTTTAATACAGTATGTTGTTTCTAACAAAGTTCTCATAACAATGTGTTATCTTTGCTTCGTCAGATCCAGGTGTCCTATTACCCCCCTGGACAGTACCCTAGCTCAGGGCAGCAGTACCGTGTCTCCCAGCCAATGTCCCACCAGGTCTCTTACCCTACACAGCGGACACAGCCCATGCCACAGCCCACACAGCAGTCAGGTGAGTGTGTATAAAGTTGAATCGGTTGTGTTTGATGGTCCACCATTTTGTGTAGGACCGCTGAGATCCTTTGCTTTAATTTGCTAGTAATTCTTTGTTTTAGAATGTTTTGTATCTAGTAGTCTAAAAGAGATCTGTGGATCTTGTGTGTAGGTTTTCAAGTATGCCAGGAGAAAGGTGGCGTTTAAATAACCGTGTTGACCCTTGTTTTGCCAAGTCAAATAGTCAGACCAAAATAGCCTTTCTTCTTTGTATTAAAACCCTAGCAGTGTAATCCTTCAGCCTCTTTCCTTTAGTTCCTGTGAATGCTGGCTGTGTGTATTTACTGTGTGTGTATACAGTAACTGACAGATAGGCGGTGTTGACTAGCCGACTGGACTCTGGCTCATAGCATGGTGTGCCAGATATGCATTGATTATTAACAGCCTAGCGGTCAGTGAAACCTATCCCTCCGTGCCCTGACAAGCTTGAGTTTGATAAACATTTGGCTGGTTAGTCATATGGCAGGAAAACGCCATTGTGCAATCCAAGGCTATTAATGACTGGATTAAAAGAACGTTGCCATACAGTATTTCTTGGAAATGTTTAAATATTAGAGAAGTGAAGCACAATACATCTTTGTTTTACAAATTGTATTGTATGCTAAAGGTTGTCTGGTGGCCACAGTGATGAGAAATATTTGTGCCATTCTTCTTAATAACATTCTTAATAACATCATTGTTGCAATATGCTGTACTGCATATGATCTGAAATGCCCATAGAGCTACATGGTGTCCCTAGTGAAGTCATTTTTTATCCACCATGTTAGTCCCAAGTATTAGACAGAGCATGAACCTACTGTACCCTTCTGGAAAGTTCCTCTTTGCTATCTCGTTCCTTCTAGACCACAGATAAAGCACAACCTCTGAATTCATGGGTCTTCATTTCTCATTACTATCGTCTCTCATCCATACAGGCCTTCAGACAATGATGCCCAGCCAGCAGCCAAGCTACCAGGGCATGATGGGAGTTCAGCAACCGCAAAACCCCAGTCTGCTCAACTCCCAGAGGGCAGGCATGGGGGGACAGATGCAAAGCATGATGGTCCAGTACCCTCAGATGCCCTCCTATCAGGTTAGTAAAACGTAATTTAAAAACACACTTGGTGGACCTGTCACTATGCATATATGATTACATCTGCCTGGTTCCATAGGTTCACTTTTTCTTCACCCTTTTCTAAAAGTTTATTTATTTTGTAGGCTTAAACAGTCGCCTGTTGAACTGCTTTGTAAGTCCAGTATGAAGCGTTATCTGATTTTCTTAATACTAAAGCTATCTGTGATGAATTTCAATTATGACAAATAACACTTTAATAAGTTGCTAAAAGGTGAACACATTTTGTATGTATAGAATATCAGAGACTTGTTAATTCTTACAATATAAGATACTTATTATTTAAACTACATATTGGTTAGGTATCCAGGACGGGTCAGTAGGCTGAATCATCATTGTTTTACCTCCCGACATTTTACTTCTGACTAGTTGAATGAAAAAAGGTCAAGATTTCAAGATTGTTGATTCATGGATGTCTTTCAAGTGTTCAGTCAGGAAAAGTAGTTTAAACCTGACCACCACCACCTCCCCAGGTGCCAGTGGGGAATGAGTCTCAGCAGTACCAGCAGCAGGTGATGGTCCCAGTTAGCCAGTCGGTCCAGGGACCCATGCCTGTCTACTACAGCGTCATCACCCCCACACAGCAGAACAGCACAAGGTAGAGAAGCCCACACACAATCTTCAAACGTGCCAAAACGGAACTGAATGAGTAGCCATTGTAAACATTACTGTGGTGGGCTCAGCTATCTAAGAAGCACTCGTAGTTGGTAATCTGAGGCTAGAGAGGTGCTTGTCTGTCCCACTGAAGTACTGACAGATTGCTGTGAATGCAAAAAGGGTGTCCAGGGATAGTCCAGTGGTCTGGATGTGGGACTCCTAGTCAAAAGGTCACGGGAACAGCTTGTACCCGTGACCTTACAACTGCCATGACTTACACAATTAGGTTGCTTTGGATAAAAGGTCATAGCAGGATTCAGTGTGCATGTTACTAGAGAAAGTTATAATATATATTGTAGTTCTATTTATTATATGAATTCTTCTGCCGTTGTAAGTGGGCTGACGTTCAGGCAGGGGGCTAGACTGTTTGTCATCTTGCGTCTTTTCTCTGACTGCATCCTCATTCGTCTTGCTAACGTTCGGATTACAGCCAGACGATCCCTGAATGTGTCCCTGGATTCTCTTTCATTGTGTGTGTGTGTGTGTGTCCCAGTCCGTCAGTAGGTTACCTGCAGCCCCCCAACTCAGAGCAGTACCAGATCACCCAGTCGCCGTCCCCATGCAGCTCACAGCAGATGCAGCAGCAATATTCAGGTGAGCGAATCAGCCACTTTCTCTTAATGTTTACCTTTTGAAACGCTTAGCTGACTTAATGTTTGAGAAGGGGCTCTCCAGTATGAGGGGTGGAAGTTATAAGTCATTTGATTTAAAATGGGGTTGATAAATTGTCATGTGAATTAAATAAATTTGATAAAAGCGCATTGGTTATACATTTTTTTTAATTGTAAAAGTCCCTTTAATAAATTGCTCTTGGTTTGATTAAGTATGAGCTTGACGTTTTCATTCAATGCCATTTGTGTAAGGCAGCATTTATCGTGCATCATTTGAAGGGTCAAAATTCCTTGATAAATATACAGGAGAAAAAGCATGTGAATTGAAAAGTGATGATTCGTTGCACAGTTTGATAGTCTCTAAGGTGATTCGATTAAAACAGCACCTCTTAATTTATCGTTTATATTAATAACTAACCCTGTAATTCCCACCAATGCAGCTCATGTCTTACTCCTATTGGTACTGTCGAACAAACGTGTAAAACCGAGGCTTTAATCTGTACGTGTTTTTATCAAGACCAGAAAAACCAAATGCAGTGTGCTGTTTCCTGTATATGAGGTAAAAGGTTTCCAGATAAAAGGTTAAACAGGCAGACATGGTGACATCCTTAGAAAAGGTCACGTTCTGGGGGTGGGGGACACCTGAACTTGGCAAAGCCCTTCGGGGATCTTTCCACCTGAGGTTTATGTTGAACTTTGAACAGCCAACAAAATTACATTCTCCGACCTTTAACCTCTTGCTGTGCTCTGTGTACTCCATGTGCAACATGGATTGCATATTATTGACACAACAGGATAACGCTCGTTGTTGTCATGTGTTGTTTCCGTACGTGCGCTTAGGAGTGCCCCCCCCTGGGCCTGGCGTGATGGTCATGCAGCTTAGCGTCCCTAATGGGCCGCAGCCTTCCCAGAATCCTCCTCTGGTCCAGTGGAACCCCTGCAAGTACTACAGCATAGAGCAGAGACCCAGCAAACCTGGAGAGCTCTACAAACCTGACAACACTCCACAGGTAGAGAGCAGGGCCCTACAGAAGGCTATATGACATCTACTCCTTGATTTTAATACTGGGCTCCCACAGGAATGGTCTAATGGACTATTACAGTGCAGTAAAAGAAAACGCATTACTGTACCTCAGCCTGTAAATGGCTTTCCTTTCCCTGCATAACACGTAATACAGACACGCATCATACCATTTGAGCCCCTCATCTACTGTAGCACATGATTATAAACCACTCTGGGTTTTTCATGCTCAACAGTACATTGTTTGTTTTTAAAAGCTGCAATCTTAAACTTCCCGGTTTCCCTTCCTTGAACCATGTATAGTGAACACTTTGAATCCAAACGTTGATAGATTTGCACTTGGGCTCATCAAAGTGTCAATATTCTATTAAGTTCTGCCTGTATTTCTGGCAGACCAATCACTACCTGTGTGCTTTGATTGACCAATAACTGCTGCTAATTCAAGTTTTTTTTTTTTTTTTATCAGTGTAGAAGCCACTGTCATTATTGTATTCCCTCAATCAGTGATAAATAGCACTGACATTTATAAAATGAAAAATAAAAAGATTGACGCTTTAATGTCCGGAGGTGTGTAGACGATTCATAAGACTCTTTCTCTGTCTCTCACTTGTGCCTAGGGCAGTACCCAGTTGAGTACCCCCCTGGCCTCACCAACCCAGTCCCCCACCCCTTCGCCCTCTGGCAGCGTCAGCAGTGTCTGTCCAGGCCTGGGACCTCTGCCCCTCATCTCTCAGTTCCCACGTCCTGGAGGTTCAACACAAGGTACAAGTGCTCCCATCCCATTTGATCCCCAACATGGCTGGTTTATCGGTTTATCTCTAAGCATCCTTGAGCAAGACGTCGTCTAACACCTACCTGTTCCTTACAATTTACAATGAGGTAATTTAGCAGGCACATTTATCTAAAGCATGCTGCTATTACATAGAGCAAATGGGGGGTTAGGCATCTTGGTCAAGGATGCTTGCAAGTACAGGTGCAGGCTGTACATGGGTTTAGATAAACAACCGAATGCTAACCTAAACACGGGAGGTTAACACCCCTCTATAAACAATTTTATTGTAAAATGAATAATTCCTTATTAAGGAAGCACTGAAGAAAACTTGGGATTGCCCTTTAAAAAAACAATCCAGATTGGTCCGATAGTCTAGGTTAGGAAATGAAAAAGATCAAAATGGGTAGTCACTTATAATCAACTGTGTCACAGTTAACGTCACCTTTTACCTCCTGTATGTGTTGTGGATCATCTCAATTCTCGTTTCACATCTGACAAGACCTGTAAACACGCGACACAGTGCCCTATGCACATGCATTGACGACCCCCTTGCTTGTTCTTGGCACACTGCTGCCAGCAGCGTTACCATTACATCTGCACACAAACACCAGTCTGGCAGCTATTAGTGGCTTTGCACTCCTGCTCTTTCACCTACTTCCACAGTGACCTTCTTAAATGTGGCCACGATGCTGTTGGTCCCAAACTAAAGAGCCTTGATCACGCTATCTCAACAGACCCATGTCATGACTGGCATCCTGCCCATCAAACGACGTGTCTCTCTCCTGCCCTGACCTATGCTTTGACTCTGAGCCAAATTACCTTGGTAAACGTGCACAGAGCCATGTAGGTTGTGTGTGTGAAAGGGCTTATGTGTGTGTACATAAGCCCTTTCACACACACACAACCTGGATTATTGCCGGGTTCTCACATAGGTATACAACCCCTAACAAAGATTGTGGAATCACCACAATTAAGATGTTCACTCAGTATTTTTACTTCGCATTTTGGCTTTGTGAAACATACCTGAAACGCATTGAAATTATTTTAATTAATGGTATACCTTTTCAAGATCAAGCAGAAGGAAAACATTATGGAATTGCCTTGTAAATACCTAAAGCAAATACCAGCACATGTCTGAATATGCAAATTAGTCTGCGGTCAAGAGAGTGCTTGCAGACCTTAATGAACTGTTGGACATGGCAAATTGATAAGAAACATGGCCCCAACAAGAGAGCTGTCAATTGAAACAATAGTAAGGATTATATAACTCCTCCAAGATGGGAAAGTGTGGCAAAAGATGGTTGTTTCCAGTCAGCTGTGTCTAAAATTTGGTATGCAAGTATTTGTAATTAGGTAATTACAAATGTAATTTGTAATTAGGTATACACAAAATGGGAAGGTTATAAAAGGAAAACATACAGGTAGACCCCGGAAGACATCAAAGCGTCAAGATGCAAAACTCAAAGCAATATGACTTGAAAATAGAAAATGCACAACAATGAAATGGGATTTACATACAGAAAAGCCAAACAAAAACCAGCACTTATACCTAAACAGAAGAAAACAAGGTTACAGTGGGCTAAAGATAAGCTATCATGGAGTGTGGATAATTGGATGTTATGTTCAGTGATTAATCAAAAATCTGCATTGGCCAAGGAGATGATGCTGGAACTTCTGTCTGGTGCCATTCCAATGAAACATATAAAGATGACTACCTGATTTATTAAAATAAAGCACATTTCATTGATGATATGGGGTTATGTCAGGTAAAGGACCAAGGGAGATGGCAATCATTTCCTTAACAGTCAATGCATAGGTGTACATTGACATTTTGGACACTTTTCTCATTCCATCGATGGAAAATAGGTTTGGTGGTGATGAAGTCATTTTTCAGGATGGGAATGCATCTTGCAAAGAGCAAAGAGTGTTAAAGCTTTTCTTCAGGAATGGCAAACTAAGCCGGCAAACAGTCCGGATCTCAATTCGATTGAAAATGTATGGTGAAGATTAAAACAAAAACGTCCATGACAAGGCTCCATCCTGCAAAGCTGTCAACCGCTATTCGAGAAAGTTGGAAACAGCTTGATGAAGAATATTGTTTTTCATCATTTCAAGTCCATGCCTCAAAGAATTAAGTTGGTCATAAAAGCCAGAGGAGGTGCAAGTACTAATTGGGATTTTGTTTTTCTTTTTGTTGGATTCCATAATTCTTTTCCTAGACATTTAGTAATTACATTTTTTTCCCTCGACTTGATCTGTTAAAAAATCCCATTAGGTAAAATAATTGCATTTAATTTGTTCGAGGTATGTTTCACAAAGCCAACGTTCAGCTATAAACCAAAAAATGTCTTGTCATATCTGTGATTTCTTTATTTGCTACAAAGTAAAAAAAGCTGGATGAACAGCCTCCAAGTGTGGTGATTCCATAATTGTTGCCAGGGGTTGTACTATCAACATCAGCTCCTGTTCTCACACAGACAGAAAAATCCTAGAAAATTGGTGGATGTGGGCAAAAGGCTTGGGATTAGAAATGGCTATTCGACCTCATAATACTTCCTATGCCCACGTCCTATGTACAGTAGAGAGCACAACCTATGAATCATCCTCTATTGTTTTTAAATCCTATACCATAGACCTGTATCATCGGTGTTTTGTTTTTTTTAGGTGATGGCCGCTACTCTCTGCTTGGACAGCCTCTCCAGTACAGCCTGTGTCCTCCTCCCCTCATGCACAACCAGGCCTCTTACTCCCATCAGGTTAGTACATATAGACCCTCCAGATATATGCTTTCTTGAACTGTTCTACAAAGAAAATGACACTTGTTTCACTTACCTCGGGATGTAAGAATATAGACAAGTTCAGCTGAAAGTAGCACTGAGCTAGTTAAGTGGCTAGCTTCCTTTTAACTTCCTTTTTAAACGAATTTCTATTCTAATCTATTTAGAATTCGTGATTCGACATTTAAAATGTTCTGTCCATACTGCATTTAACACATCTGTGGCCCAACTGTGTTTCCCGTAATCACACAACCCATTTTGTGCCTGCTAGTGTGCTCCAATACCCCCATCTACTGACCTGATATATTATATCACGCAAATGACCAGACAAGCAGTGTAATGCTTGCGGTGGTGTTTTCTAGGGCCAAGGACTAATGAAACATGGTGCTCGAGGTAAAAAACAAACCCTCAAGTCTGCATCAACAGATCTCGGCACCACAGATGTTGGTAAGATAGAGATGAATAAATGGGCTCATGACTTGTTTTTCATACACATTTCCAGAGATGTCTGTGGTACCAGCTACTACTATTTTATTGGTGCCTAACACATATCTGATCCATGTAATAGCAGCATGTAATTGTAAGTCGCTTTGGATAAAAGCATCTGTTAAATGACCTAATTGTTGTCTACTAGTGGTTATGTAAGAAAGACACAGAGAGAGGAGGATTTTGTTTTTGTTTTTTATGTACATTGGAAGATTTAACACTTAATTTATTTTGGGGACTAATGAAGTGCCCTCTTATAGTACATCTGACCCGTGTTTCCTGTGCCCAGTGGTGAGTCGAGTACTGGAGGTGACGGATCTGCCAGAAGGGATCTCGCGCCCCGAGGCGGAGAAGCTCTTCAACCAGCTGTTGCTGTGCGGTGCCAAGATCCAGTGGCTGAAGGACCCCCATGTGGGCCGGGGGGGCGCGGGGGGCAACTGCCACGACCCCGCCCACCTGTACACGGTGGTGGCGGTGTTCCCAAGCACCATGGCCGCACAGAGTGCTTCCTTCAAACTCAACAACAGCGGGGCCAGCCTCTTCAAGCTGAGGGCCGCCAAAAAGAACTATGACCTGCGTGTGCTGGAGAGGGCCAGTTCCCAGTAGTAGGAGAGGAGAGGGAGCAGAGGGGGACAGAGAGGAAGCAGGCAGGGAAGTAGGCGAGACTCTTGGTGGGCTGGTGGGTAAAGGAAAGACGACTGAGGGGGGGACTGCTTTCAGCAGCACTGCTTGGACGATGAGGAGCTCGTGTCAAATCTACAAAGGGAAGGATGGCTAGCGTTGGTTTGCAAAGATGATTTTATTTGTTTTCGTTTTATATTTATATACCTGAAGAGCACACAAGACACGTGAGCATGTGTTTCACTGTTGCCGTGGAATGTGTGCTGCCATGATACAAACACACTTGATGCCACAGGTGCGCACACACATGCGCACGCACGCACGCATGCACGCACGCACGCACGCACACACACACACACACACAAACAGGCAACAGGGTCGCGTAGCACATTGCAAGAACGCTGGACAGTCAACCTCAGTCAAACCTCTCCTTCCTCTCCCTCCTCCACCCTCTGGCGTTCCTCCACCCTCTGGCGTTCCTCCACCCTCTGGCGTTCCTCCACCCTCTGGCGTTCCTC
>JAODLI010000020.1:1228327-1242426 GCA_027575585.1 Percopsis omiscomaycus
TAACTGCATTTACAAAAAACGATAAGTTACTGTCCAAAATCTCCCGTTTTTTAACAGTAATTTGTTACAGTGTAGGGCTGGAAGCCCGTGTGCCACCTTTCTCTTTCTCTTTTTTTCTGTTCTGGACCCTGGACCGGAATTAATATTGCTGACGCTCTGAACAGGGAGATGAAGGGAAATGAAGATGTGAACCTCAATATGCAAACTTCATCATATAGGGCGACGAAGGAGCCGAGGGGAGGAGACCAGCGAGGGAGGTGGAGGTGAAGGTGGAGGGATAAGATGGAATGGGGAGGTAGAATGGATAAGGGGGCGGTTGTGGGTGTGTGGGAGACAGAGAGGGGCAAGTAACCAGACAGAGTGGGTGGGAGATGAGTTATGATTTAGGTGTGTGGGGAGTGAGTGGGCTGCTGTCAGGCTCGTGTTTGTTCTCGACGGACTGGACCGGATCAGTGAAGGTTTGTGAGATTGCTAAAATGGCAAATGTATTTAATTTTAGAGGTGGAGCTAAAGAGAAAAGAGCAAACACATAATGGACAGAGATTTCCAGGAGTACAACAGAGGTAAAGGAACCGTCCTCGATTGCGTTATAGCGCCCTCAGAACTCCCAAATTCCACACCAGCTACTGTATATATTTTGAAAGACAATTGTGCACAAAAGTGCATAGAGAGTGGTGTAAGAATATTGTGGAGCATATAGTGCTCTAGGGGGAGTAGAGATGAGTGTCAGCCACTCATCAGAAATCAGGTGCCGGAGTGGCTTGAGCGCTCTTAAGAGTTTCAGACCAAAATAACAGCATTTCTGTAACTCTGGCCGAAGTTGAGGAGTGTACATTTAGCACAGTTTAGAAAGTAAATGTTCTTTCTGAAAGACATTTGATGTCTTTTGTGGTTAAAATGTTTCATTTTAAGTGAGACCAGACCCCTCCCTGTCTATTCTTCTACTACCTATAACCCATTGTTTCTAGGGGAACCTCATGTCAACGCCTTTTCCCTCAATCATATTACCTCTCCCCTCTGCACTCTAATTGCTTTCCATGTCCCTCCTCAACTCTTGATTTCTTTCCCTGGCACATCTCTCTTTCTTGACTATTCTAATATACCAGGACTATTCTTATGGCACTATATCCACTAACTTTGCATTTCATGTCTTACTTTTGGTTGCATAGTTTTAAGAATTAGGGCTTGTTCTGCTTTTCTTGGAGGAGATTATCAGATTGATTTCCAGATTCAAGAAAACTGTAATTGCAACCTGTAGCCAATATTACCTTACTGTATATTGCTTGCTGTCTAATTCCAGCGTTGGGAGGAAGTCTTACATTACTCCATTTGTGGTCCTTTCCCAAGATTCCTCACATTTATTGTTGTTTTATTTCCTGGGGATTTTATCCTTGGCCGATTAGAGGATAAGGTCTAGGGTGTCCTTTGTTTTTAATGTTTTGTTTTAAAATGTGGGCTTGTGCAGACCTTTGACACTGAAATGTTAATAAGGGCTATACATTAATTTGACTTGACTTGAATGACCTCCATGCTGTTCATACACTGGAATATAAAAAAAATCCATATTGAAATCCATTAATTGAATCAATCATTTTAGAGCATTTGTAAATGTTCAGACCAGTGGCGTCATGCCCATTGATGCTGAGGGTGTTTTTGAAATCTGGATATCTGGTTTATATTTTATTACTATTATTTTTGAAATATGTAATTTTATGATAACTTTATATTAAGAGTCAAATGTATTCTTTTAATAATGTCACAGATCATACTTCAAAAAGTCACACACGACCCTTTCCCTATGGTAATGGTTGGGTTGGTTTCTTCCAAACTTGGCAACAGCAGGCAGGCACACACACAGAACTCTGTTGTGTGTGCGTGCAGGAGGAGATTGATTAGCGGTGTGTTGCTGAAGTGGTTAGTAGAGCATCAATCCCTTTTAAAATGTGTTTGAAAATAAGATGCAATTAGTTAGACACACTGAATTGCATTTTAGAAATATATGCATAGTTTTCTTTGCTTTGCAAGGTAGCTGGCTAGTACCAACTAAAGTTATCCATCCCTCAATCTGGTTGTTCACTAACTAGTCGTGACTTGTGATCGTGTGGCGCACCCAGGGCTTGACATTACCTGCAAGGGATGTCCTGCTTAGCTCATGAATAGTTCACGAGTGTCAATGTTGCAATATTTTGCAAATATTAATTTTCAGCGAATCTCTTAATTACACCAACATTGTGCATGGGAAATAGTTTGTACCGATAGAAAAAGTATTTATAAAAGATCGCTGTCTGCATAACCAGGAAATGCCCTCATCTAGTGAAGTCATGATGGGTGATATGTTGTAAGTCTTGGTTAATGTTCAAGGCATATAAAAACATTTATTTTCAGTGAATCTTTTAAATACACCAACATTGTGCTTGTGAAAGTCAGTGCATGTATAAGAATTCATTTTAATCTGCACTCTGGATGGTCCTGCATACAGAAATCACGCCCACAATGCGCTGAGATGCGTCCGTAAAGGAGAAAATGAAGTAGCCTATACTTTGAAGAGCCCGAGCGCTCGCCCGCGTCGAGCTAGGCCACGCGTTTGGTAGTATACTTAACCTTACTTGGACCAATAGAAAGAGCAAACAGTGCATGCAGGTGCTCATGGGAGTTGTAGGATCACAGTGTCACGTTCCAATGAGTTTATTATTTAAGATGCCTTTTGAGAAGACTACAATTAAAATATATATATACACAGAATGCCACCCGCCAAAGTGGCTTGTAAGAGTAACTCTGTTACACGCCACTGCCAAATTCTTTTCGCATTTGTCGAGTGGGTGGTGGCAAATGTCAAGCCCTGGGCGCACCCAAATCAGGTGACCACATTGGTCATTTTTTTACATTTCTTAAATGTACATTCCATAGCGACATGAATGACAGAATATAACAAATAATTCAGGTAATAATTTATAATGTGGATCGTAAAGACAGGACGACTGTAGAGCAGAGCAGCAACAGGTAGGAACTTTTTACACTTTTGGAGCAGTTGTGCCAGGGTTGCCCACTCGCCCCTCAGATGCAATCTGGAACTGAAAGCTAACGGTAGGCAAGTCGGATGCAGCCCGTAAAGAGTTTATTGTGCCCTACCAGTCTTTCCGTGCAATAGACGCCACTGCAAAGGACAGAAAATTGCATCATTAATATTTCTTTTCTGGGGAAGGAACTCCAATTGTGCCCCCCCCCCCCCAGATTTTTGGCTTGCGTGACACCCCTGGTTAAGAAATCCCAACAATGTTAATACTGTGCATGTAAGTAGCAAGTGCTTTATAAGCCAAAAAAGTTGATTAGTATATTCCTTCTTTTTCTGTCACTTGAATACTCCGTTGTAAGGATTCTTTGTTTCTAATTAGTTTTTTAAATATGAAAAAGACGTTCGGTATACTCCCAACAGTAATTACAGTAGCAAGCCGTGAGAGAACAACAATTTACAGAGGAGGTGTGTATGTGCGCGTGTGTGCGCGTGTGTGCGCGTGTGTGCACGTGTGTGCGCGTGGGTGTGTGTGTGTGTGTGTAAGAGAACAGCTCATGATCTTAAATTGGATACAAAAATGATAGTCCCCATCACCAACAGCCACCCTGTCACTCCTCTCCTCCCTCTGTTCCTTCACTTTCAATCTTTCTATCCTTTGCTTCAATTAGCCATGGCCAATCAGTGGTCCAATTAAGCCTTTATGTGACTTCCTGCCTCTCTGCTCTGTAGCTGATGAGCATCCACACACCGCCCAATTAGAGGGACATTAATGAGGACTAACGAACAAGGGGTCGCTGACCGCACGCTCATCAGATGCACGCACACAGCTTGTGTCTATGCGTGTGCCAGTGTCGCTTTTATGGAACTAAAATAAAACGCCTCTAGGGAGAGACAAGCCAAAGAAAGCATTTGTGCAACGCTTGTAATCTATTATCATGTTGTGTCAAGTTTCCATCAACACATCTATCCATTGAGAGAGTGTGCATTAAAAAACGTTCCTAGCCAATCCTAGCTCGTTCTTCTCTCCCTCTTGTTCCTCCTTCTGTCTGCCTCTTGTTCCTCCATGAGCGCAGCAGCAGCAGCAGCAGCAGCAGCAGCGATGAGTCAAGGCGACCATGCGTGGCTGCTGTGTGGGGTTCTGTGAGCTTTGTTTGAGCTGGAGGATGCTCAATGAGACGCAGAGTGTGTCATTTCTCAACACTGTCCCACAGGCTCGCCGAGATGGCGGGGAAGGCAAAATGGAATGTAACAAACAGACTGTTCAATTAGGGGCAGAATGGTGTGAAATTGCCTCCAAATGATAAGCCTCTATTATGGTTGTGGATGTATACTTGCCTGGTAGGCCAGCAGTTGTGGAAATAACAGTGCACACGTTTCAGAGTTTCCCCTGCACACATTGTTATGATGGTTGCAAAACAAACATTATGTGGTGCATTGTGCCGATCCGAAAATGTGCCAAATGCAGGCATAATTTAGTCGGAAAGGGCAACGCCGTCTTATGGTCCAAGGACCTATAATGTATATCACAAATGTGTGGAACACATGATATCATTGTTCCATGTTAATATTGACAGATCTCTAGAGATACTGTATCCCCCTTGCATGGGTACAAAATAGAAAACTCTATTGTAACTCCTAGGTAAAAAATATTTCCATGGTTTCTTCCATTTTTTTTTAACCCAAGCGTTTTGTGTGTGAATTTTTTCCTTGCCCGATGGGAGGAATAGGTGAAGGGGGTGTCGGTTGTTTCCATGTGAAATGTGGACCTGTGCAGCCCTTTGAGACTGTAATGTGATCAAGGTCTGTATAAATAAACTTGACTTGACTAGGTAGCAGTTGTTAGCGACATGCTACAACAACAATCTGTACAGTTTCAGACAGCTTCAGAGAGATCAGATTATGGTTATACAGTAAGGGTAATAAACTGTTGGAATGATGAGTAGCAGATACCCTATACAGTATTCATGTATTGCTAACTTCTTTTCCTGCGTTGTACACAGCCTTCCCCCATCATAATGGATGCGTGCTCCAGCCACTCCACTCAGCTCAGCTCATAAGCTCATACATCACTAGATAAAGGTTAAGGAGAAAAACTCCCTACAGACAACAGGGCCCAAGAAAGGGCACATAAGTAATGGTGGAAGGCCCTCATTTTTTCCCACACAACATTCCACTTAAAGCCGTGTGAATTAAACACAGGGCTTGTGTTCCTTCATCCAGTCATGTTCCTCAATTTGCATCCAAACAATATGGCAATGCGGTTTTAGCTGAGAGTAGTTCCTCTTAACCAAGGGATACAAGTTAGTCCGTTCGCGCTACGTATAATCTCTAAGAATCTCTTGTTTGGAATGCTTGTTTGGAATTTCCTGAACCTTCTCCGTGCTCCACTAATACCCCGTCTCCGTCTCTCCCACAGCCAGTTACATGAGGACCAGTCTCATAGAGAAAAAGCGCTAGGGTAGGCAGGTGCGATGATACAGTAGGCCTACACACTAAATGCAAATAGTTAATAGTGATAAAATGCTTAGCATATGTCAAAGGCGGAAAGGCTCTCGGTTCGATCCCTGACATGTCCAGCCTACTGGTAAGCGAAATGCTCCTTAATGTGTACTGTAAGTCGCTTTGAATAAAAGCATTTGCCCTTTTAATGTTACCAACATCATGACCACTGCAACCTATCTGTGGCATACTGTACATTTGTATGATTATCGAGCACAATGAAGCATAGATAAAGTGTTCAGATTAATAACGCCAAGTTGCTCATGTTTCTATCCTGCTGAGATCAGCAGACCCTGCAATTGATGTTTTCACTGGAGCAGGTTCCTGACAATGAAAAATGTCCATATTCCCAGTGCCAGGCCAGGAGTGGACCTCATGTACGTATGTAGAAGACAGAGACGGAGCGGAAGACAGGAAGAGACAGATGACGATGGATGAATAGCAAGGTGCATCTGCCTGGATGACTGTGTGCCGTGCATATTCATTTTATGGTATAGAAGTGTGGAAGAGAGGGGCGGATCTCTCTCAGTATTTTCCATTACAGACTTATCCAAAATCTCACACCCCACTTGCACGTGTAAGTTTTGTTGGCCTATTTCGTGAATATTTAACTAATGACTACTGTCCTTTTTAATCACGAAACAAAATATATGCACTGTATCATTGTCTTCCAACATAAAACAGTCAATGTGTGATATTACGTATGAAAAACAAGATGGTGACGGGGTTTTTAATATTTCTATTTCTAACCTTGAACTTGCGCCTTGACCGGGAAACTAGGGCCCTGTGTGTTCATGGTCCATTTGGCTTTTCACTACTTTTGTTCTCCAAATAAATTGAGCGTAGCGTTAGTTCTGGCAGACCACGGTAGTCTGCCTACTGCTGTCAGTCAGCTGACTGACCAACACCCAGCTGACACATCTACACCAACCTCATTGGCTCATTGAATGAAGGAGGTTCTTTTAAATGGTGCCCCCTCCATTACTATTTTGCTTGCTAAATTCGCTTCAGAAACCCGCCACCTCCCCAGCTCCACCTATTCATCTTTCAATTGTTGTACCCGTCTTTAATTTTCACTAAACATGAATATTAAGTATTTTCAGATATTGCTTGACCCTATTACAGGTATTATGTAAAAAAAAATTTAACCATACACTATAATGTTAACAAACAAAAGGGGTGTGTAGGGATTTTCAGTGAGAATAACTGGCTCCTATGTTCATTTGTACTATAGTACATTTGTTTTGCAGTTTTGCCTTTATTTAACTTAATGAGTCTTTAACTTTTCCACTCACTTTTTGACCCCCACAATGTGTATTTAAATGGTTAAAACTATTTAAATAAAGTAATACAACTTATTTATGAATCTTAAAATCTGCTTGTGACCCCAGAAATGCAAACCCCGTGACCCTATGCCCACTTTGAGAACCCACTGTTTTGACTGAGCCTGTATGTACGGTGAACCTGGGCTGAGCGCTGTTCACTGGTGCATCCTCTGCTGAAGACCTTCCACCGCAAAGGTGTCCAGTTAGCTATCTCCCTGCCTCTGTTATCTTTGATATATTGCATCAGGTGACAAGCCGGGTCCCAGCACAATGTGTTGAGGGGCTTCTGTGTGTCCCCTCACCAGCTGGCCCTCGCTAGCCCACCCAACCACAGAGTACACACACGGTCACTTACACCATCCAAGACAGACTGCTACCAGATGGAGAGTAAGGGGTAAAGCCCCTTACTCACGCACCACTTGCTAGCAACCTGGTTGGAAGTCAGAAGATTTATGGCTGACAGACGCTTAGTGTACCTCGTGTATGCATTCATTCGCCAGCCTTCCTTCCTAAATATTGTCTCCCTTCACTATTGCTGATTGTGCTGAATTTAAGCTGAAAAGGAAAACCTTCTAGTAGCTTCTTGCTAGTCTATGTGGTATCCTGAACTCTGCTTTATGAGACTCGTGACCTCTACTGAAACAAATCTAAGGAACAGCTGAGCTGTGTTTTTCAAAGTGTCTTTCGTTGGAGTCTTCTAGGGTTTTTATTAGGGAATAGTTAAAGAAAAAAACAATTTAAAGTGATCTGATGAATCAGTGATATGTTCTCTAAAGTTCTAACCTCTCTCAAAATATAGTAGTAGTATTGAAGTACACACTGAAAAATGCACGTGTGGGTGTGTGTGTGTGTGTGTGTGTGTGTGTGTGTGTGCAAAACAGTCTGTTTGTGGGTTCTAATATTAAAGCAAGCATCCAAATATTTTCATAGTTTCAATCAAGTGCACAGTAGGTGAACGTGGAGAGAAAAGCAACTCATGTATTTTTACAGCGTGTGAAAATAATCCTGTGATCTTGAACAAATTGATGGCACCGTGCTTGGTGAGTGAACGGGGTGTGCTTATTATTCGTTCTAAGAGCCCTTTGTCCCTTGAGGCTGATACCGAAGTCAGTTTAATCAAGGAATTTGATTATCAGTAGAGCAATCAAAATCAATTATGACACGAATTCTGAAAAACTGTAATTGACACACAAGATTTATGTTTGGTTTATGTGAAACACCTTTGGTGAACGGTGAGATAGGTTTTATGTTGATTTCTTGCCGAAATGTTGAAACAAAATCACATTCACGACTCACTTTCATGTATACAAACTGACAACAGCAATCTGTAAAAGCTAAATCACACGGACAACCACAGCTTCGGGTAAACGATGACCGTGCCGGTCGTATATTTATTGCTCATATTCCATATAGTATGAATATTCCTTTGTTTAGCCTACACGGAGGGGGTTAGCGTTTTCCCTCCGGCTCCTGCTCCGCCAGTCCTGTCACGGTTGTAGCAGCAATCGTTGTGTTTTTCCCTGTGTTCTCTTGTGTTTTCCCCTTTTCCCAGTGTTTCTGTCTTTCCCCGGTCTGTCAGGATGTCTATGTTTGTTTATGTCTGTGTGTGTGTTGGTGGGTGTGGCACGGCAGCACAGAAAGATCAGCGGGGTGGGATTCACAGCTGTCGGCAATCAGCCATCAAGATCTTCCATACTTATACTACACTCAACGTTTCCCCAGTAACGCGGTATTGACCATTAGGCCTTGTCTCTCAACTTAGTTGGATTTATTCCATTGTTATCTAGCACTGCTCTGGTCTGGATTTTGCCCACTCGCTGTGTTTGGGACTCAACTAATTCCTGTGAGGAAATCATCTCAGCCTCTGAAATCCACAACATCCCGTACAATTTGCGTAGTGTGATGACATAGTGTCCTGGTCAGTCATAATCTCTTCCTAAATCCCGTGGCTGCCTACTCTGTCTGCTGCCTTTGTGTCAGGTCAAGTCCAGGATCCAATTACAGGTGTCAGTATCCACATCCAGCTGAAGTTGATGAAGAGGATTCTGGTGTAGGCATCCTGGTTTTCCAGATGGGACAGGGTGAGGTGGAGGGTGGTTGATGTTAAATCCTCTGTGGACCGGTTGGTTCTGTATGCAAACTGTCCAGGTTTGTGGGGAGGCTGGCCTTAATATGTTGCATGACCAGTCACTTCATCGCTATGGGAGTGAGAGTCACAGGTCCTTATTGTCCCTTAAGTGACTGTTAAGTTTCTGCCCATACTTCCTCTTCCCTGGTACCTTGGGACAGATTTCTTTTGTACCCTGCAGTGTGTCCGGGTCTGAAAGCAACATTCTGAATCTTTAGCAGCGACTAGACTTCCACAGTCAGCCAGGGTTTCTGGTTGGCGAGCGTCTTGGTGATTTTCACAGCAGTCACATCCTGGATACTAACTCTACTAACCCTGACTACCAGTTTTGTAAACACAGAGATTTGATGCATAGAGGACAGATTTTATTTAATGACCCACAGTGTAGATGTAGTAACACAGTACACATGAGTCCTAGTCCTCCAGAGCTGCGAGGACACAGATGACTGACCATTTGTATCTTTCATCACCTGCCGTCACTATGCTGTTCCTGTGTTTGATAATGGCTCGGCTATACTACCAGGCTACACTACACAGAAATATAAAAATTCAGATTCTTTTTTGTTAGAAAGACACGAGAGACAAATAGGCAACTGGACAACTGACATACATCTACTAAATGATTTTAATTTTAGTTACAGAAACATACACACGAAACAAGTAATGGCATCCCCAGAGCTGCACAGAATGGCATATTAACACAAATAATTTGAATTGGAACACGGAATCCCAAAGCAGAGATCCCGAGGTATATGAATTCAGCTAGCACATTGTCTTGATATCTCCTCCCCTGACTATGATAGCTGCTGTCATGCTGGCTGCATACCTTATTAGAATTCCATTAGAATTTGTACAGTGTCTTGTACTGTAAACATACAGTAGATACTGTACAGTATGTGTGTAGGCCACTAAGATCACTTACCAGGGCCAGCTATTCTCTACACTTTGATGGACAGAATATGTTGGACACCTCTTCAATACAGCTGTGCATTATGTAATAAATATTAGATACTGCTGTGAGCCTGTACAGACCTGACTGACAAGCAGTGGAGAGAATGCCGCGCGACTGCATTATAAAGCCTCCAATCAGATTTAGCCGACTTCTACCTTCAGACTCTATCATTACCTATTCGGAGCCTCGTCCGTCCGGCTGTCAAGGGACTCATTACTCCGTTGCTTTGTGAGGCTGCAGACAGCCAAGCAGTGGCTTGGTAGGGAGGAGAGAACAGGCGTACGCTGACCCGTACGCAGAAGTGTCTATCAACACGGAGTGCTGAGGGCTTGACCGCTCTCGGGGAGGCTTAGAGGCCAAGCAGTTCTACAGACTGTCCAGCCGCTGTCCAGGGCTCTGTAGGAGTCCTTACCAGGTGTGGAGGTGGTGGGGAGTCTTACGGGAGAAGCCCACGTTTTCATGTTAAACTTGTTTGAGCAGAATTACAAAATTGGAAGAAATGGAACAATGAGTATATATGAAACTGACTAAAATCATTTAAGACACACAAATATTGTATGTTTGGCTTGGAGTTTGGATTTATGAAGGCCTCATTACATCAGTATGGAAGCCAGTTTTACACTTTGACTATTATTTTTTAAAAGAAGCAATATTTCTCATCGACTTCTCTTAAATCGGACACTCTTTGCTCTATTTTGGAGCCAAGTGCCTGGTGACCATTAGTAATAATGCATCTTAAGCAAATCCTGATTGCCTTCAACACTCAGCTGTGTAGATATGTGTGGGTGATCAGAGATCAGACGAACCAAAATCCTTCCTTTATCTCCCTCTTTGTGTGCCACTCACTGTGCTCTCCATCTCCTTTCTTTCCCTCTCTCCCACTGAAGGCACTCAGGACCCGGGGCATTGAGCAAATTGATATCAAACATCTGCTTGTCACCAGTCCCAGTTGGAAGAGCAAAGCAAATATTACCAGCAATAAAAAACATGCTATAGGAGGAAAGAATAACAGGATGGGGGGTGGAGGGCAGGGCAGATATCGTACGTGGCCTTGGTCAGATGACTGTCAACACACACACACACACACACACACAGGCCCGTGCTAGATGATCCAGAAACGGAGGGGTAATGGAAAAGCCTGAGGGTGTGAGAGGATTGTGTCTTCACTCCAGTTACAGCTCTCCACTGTCCATTGCCTCCCAATCCTTCAGAGCTCCAGACGGAAACCTTCAGCCAAGCTTTAAAACACACACACACTTAAAAACTGCACAGTATGGCAGGCTTCCGACTTATGTCTTCCTCTTCCATAAGTTAAGTAGATCAATAAAGATACACTTGTCCTTCTAACCCTGAACAGTTGATTCCAATTCGGTCATGAAGAGTTCTGAGCCAGTGGGATTCTGGGTGTTTTTTCAGGTAGACAGTATAGGGAACTGGATCCATAACATAGGAAATATTGTGTGATAGGTTATTTCCAAGCGGACATTCGATTCTTAGAAATGAATCCAATAAGGAAGTGCCAAAACTTGTAGTTCCTCGAATGACCACTTGAGGCTGGCTACAAAGCGAGTCAATCCCCATAGTTAAAATGTCCAACAAGCCTGGTACAAAAAATCTATAGGTGACGTCATGGAGGGTTTGTCCACTTATTTATACAGTCTATGGTTATTTCCTACACTTTATTATTAGTTATTTTAAGTCTTTCGGCAGCCACCCCAGCTAATGGTTCGGGGAGATGAGTTATGATTTATTAATAATTAATATTTCATACCTAGTCTGATAAATATTTGTGATAAATAAATAATTATGAATTCTTGTCACACTGGATTGACCCTGTTATGTGCTACACAGAGTAGATTACTAAAAATACAACATTTATAACATAAAATCAGTGTAGATACAGTCAACAATTAGTTTATATAGGCAGTAAACCCAGAGGGGTTTTGGCTAGGGCATCCTTACCAACAGTCTTCCCGAATAAGTTCTTCTTATCTTCACCTCACTGTAGTGTTAATATTTTAGGTGTAATTTTAACGCAACATGCGCCTTATAACATGACATGGTGTGTACGAACAGAACGCAAATGGCTAAAAAAGCAATCACAGAATGGCAATTCTGTTATTGCCATTGTTCACTTTTCCTACTCATGCATATGCATTCATGGGAGGGTTGAGGGAAAAGTGGGAGTTTGGTGCAAAAACATGGGAAGAGATTGCTAGGGAGAAACTGATTACGTATTCCGTTGTATGTATGAAAACTGCGGGAGAAAGTGCACGTGTTTTGCGGGTTTTTCCTCCTGCACCTACACCTATGTACATAAGCCAAGGAGATGTCCTGAGTGTATCGACCTCTATATTCTGGATATGACTATATTGCCTGTGGGAAATGAACACGTACTCTAACACTTCTGATAATAACAGTAATGATAGCAGCTCATATCTTTCTTTTAAAAGATACATTTAACACACAAAACCTCTTTTTTTGTCTGCGTGTCTTTTGTGTGCAATGTGGAATTTACGACCTTTTGAACCGAACCTACCCAAAATATAAAACATTCAATAACTTGCATAGCCTTAGCAGATACATTTTCATAACCATTACACAATTATCTCTCTGTAGAATCTAAACGACATTCTTAGGATGTGTCCTTCTGTTTCATTTAGTAATACGTTATTTATGTTGAAGTGGGCCTCACAAACACATAATTTCAAATCCATGGTCCTGAAAAAAAAGTAATAACATTTCTTGCTGTTGAGTTAGATAATCTAACTTCATTATTCTAATTTTCATCAGAACCATAGTTTTCACAGTCTTTGTGACAATTGTATGGCTTATTGTTAGTTAACCATTGCTACCTCAGGTCTATTCTTTCTGGAATTTTGAGGCTCGTGTTACTAATTCTCTGCGAAGCACTTGTTAAATACATATAGTCTGCTGACACATATAAAGATTTTAAATAACTTCCAAAACAAACAAACAAAAAATGTAAATATATTTTACATACAAATTATATATCTACAGCATGCATCTAAAGGTCTTTTACTGCACAATAAGTATATTGTACGACTATATAAGACATGCCTGCAGATTGCGCTCTGGTTTATTTACTCCTACCAGACAAGTCATTTTTAATGTGACTTTAATCAAATTTAGAAAAAAGCCCTGGCCTGTGATCACTGTCAAAATGAAGAGAAGACGTTTGTTTATCAGGCTGGATCTGTGGGATTAAATCATTTATTACTGAGAACATCTCTTCAGACAAACCAATGCTTCCAAATTCACTTTGCAAGAGAGGGCTTGAAGGCAGAGATATTGCATCATATCTTCCATGAAAGGGCTATACTCACTGGATCCCAGAAAGGGAAACCTGGCCCAACAATCCGGTCCTGCACTGAAATATTCACAGTCCATGCAGCATCCCATTTATTTGAAAATCCTTTTTCAAGATGAATTTCAGGTCCTTGGGTGTACAAGCAACTATCTTGAGTAACAAAGTTACAGCATTGGGATTTACAGTAGCTGTTGTATTTGCATCATCCCTGAAAAAAAACAAAAAACTATTACACAATCACTGTATAAAATAAAGAAAACAAAAATTGTTTTAAAAGAGAATTAACAAATCTTGCGTTTTGGGGACCCCCCCAGAGGCATCTCACCTACATCACATTGTCTTGTTTGGATACACTTGACCTCCATGGCTCATCACACCCCAGCCCACCTTCCGTCATTTCAGCTGACAGCTTCTCACTTACTTCAGCTTCCTGAGTGATGCTAGACCTCGCCTCTGGCTGACTGGTTTACTTTACTACATCACACCCAGTACAAATAAATCAAGTCACATAATCACCATCTCCTCCTCCAGCTTGGTCAATGCCTTCCCCTTGCTGGCCGTTAAACACATCAGAGAATTACAGCAGAGCTTTACCTTGACCTAGCGGGTAAACTCTTCTGAATGGTTTCATTCAGAAAGGCCTTGTGGCAAGTGCACTCTCGTACCCAGATTTGTGGCGTTAGCATCAACCTTCCTTTAAAGGTCCAGTGTGTAATATTTCAGAGGATCTAGTGATAGAAATGCAATACAAGATCCATAACTATGTTGTCAGTTGTGTACAAAGACCTTATATAATAAACCATAATATTGTTATTACCTTTGAATGAGCCATTTCTATCTCCATCGAGGGG
>JAODLI010000020.1:1242526-1260855 GCA_027575585.1 Percopsis omiscomaycus
TCTCTCTCTCTCTCTCTCTCTCTCTCTCTCTCTCTCTCTCTCTCTCACTCTCTCTCTCTCTCTCTCTCTCTCTCTCTGTCTCTAGACTTGAGACACTATCACACACACATGCCCTGTTCTCCTTGTGCCACTATCTCTCTCTCTCTCTCTCTCTCTCTTTCTCTCTCTCTCTCTCTCTCTCTGACTGGTCTGCCTCCCAATTATTGTGACCATGGCAACTATCTTGGAATATGGCCTGCGGACACGTTCAGCATTACCAGGTCACTGCCTTGCAGCCTATCAGTGCCTCTTTTCACACACACATACACACACACACATGCACACACACATACACACACACAACAATACACTCCATCTCTTTCTATGCCCTGTCTGCTCTAATCATCAGCCGCTGAGGCACAAAGCTAAAAAAAAAAAAAAAAAAAAGGAAAACCATGGCAACCAATTTGAGGCAATTTCAGTAATAATATGAATTACTGGCCAACCTAAATTATGCTGGGCAAAAAAGGAAAAGCTCTCAGCTCTGCTTTTTGACAGGAAAAAAGGTCTGTGTGTGTGTGTTCTATATTTGTGTGAGCATAGTGCTGCCTCCTGCAGAAAATGATGCTTATGCACAAAAACAAAATCTAGATATTACATCTATGCGTATGATACACACACACACACACACACACACACTCACACTCACTCATACAGAATGAATGTCTAAGCATAAATGGCATCTGGCAAAACTGGCTCAGCCAACCATGAAAATCAACATGAATCCCCCCGCGGCTGGAGCTCGGTGTACTGATGCCGCGCTGCCCGCGCCCCTCGTCCCAGTCCCCAGACAGCGGAGGGGAGAGGCACTGCGGGGGCTCTGCCACTCCGCAAGGCAGGATTAATCTGAGAGGGTCTGAGAACACAACTGATCTCCGTGGATTTAGCCAGGGCTGGAGATAATGAAGGGCAACCGATATCATATGAGGCCATTGTCCATTTGGAGGGGGGAAATGTTCAAATGAAAAACCCTGATATACGGTATTTTGTGAAGGAAGTACGCACGCAATCAGTCAAATATATTTCCAGAGGGAAAAAAATGAATCATATAAATAATGTGAGTTGTGAATATAGGCCTATTGCTATTATAGCAATGTCCAAGGTCCCTGTACTCTAAGAGGAAGCATGTAAACATATAAGAAGATGGACCTCATTTGGTTATACAAGTAAACTGACAATATGCCAGATAAGAATCTCCACAGCACACAACTAGAAGCCTTTATTCACATTGTGTTCTCTTGTTTTGTTCTTGGATGTGGGTGAACAACAAAGGAAATCAACTAAGGGTTGTAATTTCCATGTCCAGGAAGGCAGTCATGGGACTGTGACTCACATATTTCTGTTAATTGCTGTTTGCAATGTTTCATTCTTTTGTTGATCATAACCAATATATAATATATTATTATGTACATTTATGTATTAATTAAAAGCTATCATTGTCAATTGCATATAGGCTACAGAACACTGATGATATTATGTTAGTACTCATGATTAAGTGATTAAAAATAAAAAATAAAAAATAAAAATGCATGGACATCCCTGTTTGAGAAATGCGTCGACAAGGACAGTAAGTCCAAATGAATAAGTCAAGTGCTCCAGCCTCCCGTCCTGATTGAGTGCTTTTGTTCCCCCTTCCAGCGTGTCATTTACACAGGGCTCTCCAAACTACAGCTCCCTGTGTCATTTGATGTCACACTGTGATGTGTGCCTGGGGTTTGTAATTGCGGCAGTAAACTGTTCTTTGTAATGCTACCTATACCTCTTCCACCTTTCTAAGATGTTCTGTTTTTCATACATATTTTTAATACCAATTAAGTGTTCATGGTCAATGAAATGTAAATCAGGATTATTCATCAAATGACATTTTTTTAAATTGATATTCAGTTCAAAGTGATATCATTGAGAAGCTCATTTTAGAGGTGCCCTCTTCTCCAATGCATTTAAAAACACTTACAATTATGCAAACCCCATCTGTAAAATGACACCTATAATTTTCACCCTCTAAACCATCTTACTATTTCCAGCTGGCATTCAAGTCAACTGAAAACGGGGATTTCACGTTTAGCCGGGTCCTTTTGCCCCTCGAAAAGCACCAGCTGTAACAGGCAGTCTGCACAGAAAGTGGGCCACAGAAATAGTGAGGGTCAGAGAGAGAGAGAGAGAGAGAGAGAGAGAGGGAGGGAGGGAGGGAGGGAGGAAGGGAGGAGGGAGAGGAGGTGGGTGCTATTCATCTCCCCTCCTCCATTCAGCGCTGCCACAATGAAATGCAGCTGTGGCGGCAGATAAAAATGGAGCCCTTTCTCGGCGGTGATTATCTCCAATCAGGTGCCTAGGTGGTGGAGGCACGGTCACCCACAACACACTGGAGGGGGGAGGAGGACACAGGGACACAACTCAGAGGAGAAAGGGAGGAGAAAGAAAGCGGGGGAACAGAGGAAAAAGACAGGAGGGGAAGCGGAGGAAGGCGGAGAAAGAGGAAAAGGTGAAGAACATGGAGGATGAAGGTGAACCAGAGGAAGGGGGCGGGGGAGTGGGGGGAGTGGGGGGAGCGGACATGATGACAAGGGGAAGGAGAGGGGAAAGGAGAGGTAAGACAGGAGAGGGAACAGGGGGGGAGAGGATAATAGAGTGCGTAATGACTGCCAGCACTACATGGAATAGCAGGGCATCAAATAGTGATGATGCAGCTAGACAGAAAGCCACACAGAAAGGGAAAAGATGTGGCAAATAAAAACACTTTTCCACTCTTGGATGGAAACAAAGACCGGCGGCAACTGGCCGGTAGAAAGTGTAGAAAAGGGTTAACCACTCAGACTATGGGTACCAAATATGCAGACACGCAGATGGTATAGATACCACTGCTCGGAAGGGGGGGGGGGGGGGTGGAAAACAGGCTATTTCAGGGGAAAGGGACAGGGCAAAAAAGACTGCACGTTAGAAGAATATTTTGAGATAAAATGTGAGATTGAGAAAGAAGCCGGGAAGTGGTTAAGAGCGAGGGTTGGGGTGCAGATATGGCGTTTAATAATGTTTGTTGTTTATCTCACCTAAACGGGGCGGCACAAAAGAGATCTTATCTCGACCATTGATGTGTGACAAACATTTGTGATGGCGAGGGAAAGGTGATAAGCTATGTCCAGGGATTGAATTAGGAAGCGGTGTGGTGCGGGACTGAACCCCCACCCTTTAGACAGACATGCTTTTAATAAAGACAGGCCACACTAGCAGGAATACAATTACAATTAGGTTATTTAGCAGACGCTTTTATAAATAAATAAAAAGTGTAGTCATGAAAATGCCTTTCCCTATTGTGTTTTTCCCCTGTGCTTATTTAGTGAGAAAGATACTTTAGTGAGAAAGACACTAGATACGACACTGATAGAATAAGGCCTTTTTTAAGGATATACCAAAGACATGTGCTGTTTACATGTCCAGATCCTGAACATGGAAATATTTTGAATAATAGTGGAATGCATTGCATCTTTGATTGAGTAACTAACTAAACAAAATGTGTTAGCAGAAGATGAACCAGACAGAGAGAGATTGATTTGTGCTTCTGTCAGTAGCCAAAAATTGAGATGGGGGTAAAAATTGACATATATTTCCTTGAAAATTATAATATTGCAGATATGCAGAGCTCCTGATGTAACCGTGCATCGCCTTTATTTCACTACACAGTTTCATTTGTCATCGACATGTTATTTGGGCAGTATAATACAGAATACACAACATGCAATATACAGTATCGTCCATTTCACGTTCCCACTTTTCTTCGTAAATTCTCTGCAAGTAAAAAGCATATCTGTCCAGTGCAGCTTGCTCCATCTGTGTCACTTCAGTTTTATTAACCAGACTAAACTAACATTGTCCATTTATGAAAGGGCTTACTTGACCTTTAAATAAAGCCTTCCCAGGAGGTGATGGGAAGGCCACAGTAGCTACAGGTCAGCGCACGCAAGGTCTGAGCACGAGTGTGTGTGTGTGTGTGTGTGTGTGTGTGTGTGTGTTCTGCTTTGCCCCCTGGAGCTGTGCTTGTGTTCCCTGGACGCTCCGCCTAAACAGTACATGAGTGAGATCAGGAAGCAATCAGTGGTGCATTGTAGACACACATGGAGAGACCCCTTGGGCCCCCCATGAGAGGCAAAGACAGGAGGGCTATAGGGAGGGGGGGAGAGAGTATGTGAACAGAAAAGACAGACAAGCGAAGCAAGGTTTCTCCCTGGCTACTCTTGTCTGTCTTTTCTGTTCAAGCGAAAGAGGGTATGTGTGCAGGAAGAACATTGCAGCATGTCTACAGTCAGAGAAAAGCAAGTTGGGGTCTGTTTTCTAAAAATAAATAAAGGAAAATAGGAATGGGAACTCAACACATTATCTAAGAATGAAAGAATGAAGAATAAAAACTGCAAATAACATGTTGGGAAATGGAGCCCCCCAAAAAAATAGTGCCCCCTCCCAAAAAACTTCTATTATATAGAGCTTAAAATGTGTGCAGTTGAGAACAATGAATCTACTGCAACAACTAGAGCAACACTACACTTGTGTCTCTTCCCTGTACCTACTCGATCCTACTGTTCAAATATAGATTCAGAAATAGTGCCTGGTGTTGCAAAATGATTATAGCCTTTGAGAGACAAGAAACACCTTTTTGTGGCGGGGACCGGCACTGTGTCTGTGAAGCGTCTCGCACATCAGCCCAGAAATCAATAAGTACATCTATTCTGTGGGCATGGTGTGTGTTTATACCTGTGACTGGTGGCTCAGCTCATGGTAAGTGCTGCACTTTTTTCCCCCTGCTCTTGATTGTACCACTGACAATAACAGTTAATGACAGCCTAAAGTGGCAGTCAGCTTGTGCATGGGGGATGGGTAGAGGAAAAGTCCATTTTTAAAGGCGCTCATGGTTTTTATTTATAAGCCCAGTATGCAACATGGCCAGTAGTTGTCTATATTAAGCTGCAAACACTCTCCATGAGTGCCTCTTAGTTTCAATTAAATCAAAGGGGTCCGAAGGCCTGGAAACATCACAGAGAGGGAACAAAAAGCTTTCAGACGGTGGTGAATGTGGTCAATTTGTAGACAAGGTGATGTGCATTTCAATGAATCATTCAAAAAGAGATGGCGTGTGCTGATAAATACGCAGGGGTATGTGAGGACAAACAAATTGCTAATTTGAAAAGGGTATTTCCTGCACTGTCCTTTTGAATTTCTTTCCACCAATATTTCGATTCAGCAGGCAGTTAGGACAATGTAAGTCCTAACATTGTAAAACAAATTTCAATAGCTGTAAATAATAGACAAAACATGTCTATATTTGTCTATGAAATGTCTGTGAACCTGAAGCTTACTAATTTATATTAGTTTTATAATATGAATTTAACAATTAAAGCTCACAACTGTAACAAGGAGTAGACCAGAGTCAGAAGTAGACCTATTTGCAGAATTTTATTCTAAGTGGTAATCCAAAATCAGGTACAAGTCCAGAAGCGAGTCAGAACAGGGGCAAACGCTTTGTACGAGATAGTCCAAAAATCATAATCCAAAAATCAGCCAATAGTCAGAAAACCAGTAAATCCACAAGATACATGAACCGCTCAGAAATGCTTCTTAGAATGACTTCACACTAAATACAGGGAAAGCAGGGGTATAAATACACAGGCATAAGATGAAACAAGACACAGGTGGGCAGGAATCAATGAGACAATGCCAGGTGATAATGATTTACATTGCTGTGATAGGAAAACAGTCACTTACCAATCAGTATCAGTAAGTGAGAGAAAAGTACTACAGCATTCAGCTTCCTATGAACATGTTCAAATGTGAATCCCCACAAGTGGATTTTCTTGGCATAAAACTTTAATGAGAACAAAACTATTACAAATAATTTAACCTGGGTTATACAGGACAAATATATCACATCTTTAGCCCCTCTGTGTTATCTCTAGATTATTTTCCATTAGACCTGTCCAATACAGATGATATGCATTAATTACATCTTAACAGAGTCACTATATGGTTTCAAGTAATAATTAGATATTTAGTCAGAATTGATTTGATTTCCCCTGAGGCCAATGTAAGATTGTTGAGTTGTACATGTTAAAAAAACGTTTTGCCGAGCATGTACACACGTGCTTGTTGTTGGTCGACGTTTGCTGGCAGTGTGAAAAATCGATGGCATAGCCTTGTGCCAGCCCCGGGCCCTTTAGGTCCCCGCGGACTGGCCCAGTTTATTGTGTTCAAAGAGAGGGGTAAAAAGGCAATTACAATGTTAATGTGTCTCAGCAGGAGAGTGAACCCAGACCCGGGCGAGAAGGAGAACGTCAAAGGTGATTGAGCGAGCGGAGTCACCGTGGGTTAACAGCAAACGGCGTCTAGGGAGCGTTTTCAATAATAATATAATATACAGTATACCTTCCTGTTCGAGCACTTCCATAGACAGGGATTTATACTGGATAGAAAACCAAATAGCCTACCATTTAAATTAAAAAAATATATTATACAGAAGAATATTGTGAACCTGTTCCCAATATCTGTTCCGTAGGCTACATTAACAAAAGACGTATGCCTATGAAGTAAAATAATTCTGATGGAAATTAAACTAGTTTAGTGGTGAAAGCGGTTTCACTATGAGAGTAAATGCTTTCATTCAGGAGGCAGAGAGCGGGGGTAATACAAACCTCTTTCTGGGGGAAGTCTCTAGGGAGCCCATAATAAGCCATTAAACAGCCGCATTAGGAAGAATGAAAAGGCTCTTATCGTTTACCACTGCGGGCCACCTGGATTTATCTCTGGGAAGTGCGGTGGTTGGGCTACTGCTCGATTTTTTTGGGGAGAAAGATAAATAAGGAATAATTTAACATGTACATATTTGTTGTGTAGCTATATATGCAAAATAAATACGGATAGGATTATTAACACATGCGTTTAGTTAGCTTTAGGCCCCTACAATTTTTGCCAAATGCCGGTTTGAGAGTGTTGTTTTTTAAATCCATATTCACTGGGCTATTTGTCATTATTGTTATTTTTAGTGTTTAGGTTGTGGTCTCTGATCCTCTTGACAATCTAGTTAAATGTGTGATCTGAACATGACGCGACCGCTATCCGTGGTGCTGAAATGTGACCATGGCGACAACGTAAATATGGGCTGAAATGGTTTGCTGTTTCCATCTCCATTCTGAGTGTATTTTAAAAGCAATTTAGCTAAGAAACGGCTAATCACAGTCAATAATGAGAGCCTACCTGTGATTGTAATGGAAATGTTAATGGGCTCTGGGGTCTTCTGATTAACTTGATGTGGGCTAATTTCCCTCCACTGCTGTCCCCCAGAGACGCCCAATGCCTTTTTCAGTTTCCCTTATTAATTGAGGAGTGTGAGGTGTTATTTTCTGCCTTGCTTGGTTAGCAGAAAGACAGCGCAGCCATTCAGTCATAGGTTAAATGATAGATAATGTGACACCGGACGAATTCTGCATTTATATGAGGCCACAGCTGTCGAACGGCAATGCTAAATATGTTCCGTTAATTCCTAGTTAGGGCCTACTACAAAACGTAGCCTAGTTCCACTTACTTGCATTATTATTTTTTTTTAGTAATGTAAGCTCCCTCAAGCCTTTTCTGTGCATGATCTATTGTGTAGCCAACTCACCCACTCCCAAGCAAAACACGCACGTGCGCACACGCGCGCACACACTCACAGCGTCTTTCCTTTCTCAATGTGAAAATGCTCGCTCTCTCATAGTTCATTCTGCAGCACACGTCAAGCGATTGAACACACCCACTGAGCGCACGCAGACTCTTATACACACACGTTTAACCTTAAATGACAAATATTGTGATGTAGATTTGATTGTTTAGCAAATGACATAATAAAAGTAGGCCTTTTTGGTTTTGTGCTATATTGTTTTCCAGAAGAGAATATCCCGTACTATCGCAATTAATCTTTTTTTTGTCATTCGGGGAGGGCGACATAAAGCCAAGGAACCGTGTGCCAGCTCAGCCAAGTGTGTAATGTGAAAAGGACGGAGCAGACTGCGAGAGCCTGGGGTAAAAACGCAAGGGAGGGGGGCAGAGAAGAGTGTGTTGGGGGTGGAGGCTGCACATTGAGGGAACGATATGTGAGAAAAGCGTGCCCAAAATAATGCTGATTTGAACATCGGTGGCACAAAAAACACAGGCCTATACGTTCTCTATGCTTATTTCTTTGACATGCTGACACAACACAAAGCAGAACAAACTGGACACAGATACGCGCAGGATGGTTATCGCTCGTTTGTAGAGGTGACAGTGTGGTATGATTCTCCCGGGACATGGCATCTGACCCCTGGTTGGCTTTCATGATAGGTGATAAACTGTACAATCATGAGAAAATCCGTTGTCACCTTTACCGCCAAAAGAAAAGCTCGATAACTGTCGTGGCCATAAAGCCAAACGAAATAAGCTAAAAGTTTGCTTTCCACAGTTAACGTGGATTGGAAATGGAGTTTATATTTTAAATTACAGTAATTTGATGTGCAATGATTGTGCAAGGATTTAGCCCTTATGGCTAAGATATTAACCTTAAGTCCAATATCCTTTGCATTTTTACACACGAAACATTATTTATTTCTGTTCGAGCATTTACCGGTGTTTCATGTCTTGGTTCTATAAACAGTATATAACCACAACCCATTGTTAGTGGTAGTAATAAAATAAAATAATCATGTTTTTTTATTATTATTGTTATTATTATTGTGCTTTTGTTGTTTTCTTATCTTTACAGCAAGTCCAAAGCGGCCACAGATCCGGACCTTGTAACCTCGTCGCTTGAGTCAGACTGTTCTTTTCATCTTGCGACACTCAGACAGTCCTCAGCCCATCAGAGTAGGGCTGCAGCCCGCTGATAACAGCCTCTGCCATTAACCCTTTCATCCACCTTGGGAAAAGCAGCCATTTTTGTCCTCACAATAAAAGTGCCAGAGAACGACGCACGCGGGGAGCATTTTCTCATACTACTATCACAATTTAAATAGGCTACTTCAAAACTATTTATTTCCTGAGATTGCCGCACTTTTAATATTAATCAGTAGGCCTATGTATGCGTGTTTGGAATGAAAATATGAGCATGGTCAATTTTTTTACATTTTTGAATTTGAGCGTTTAAAAATAGGAAAAGACAATAGTCTAATTAAAATGCACAGGCAAAATTATTCTGCTTACTCTCTCAATAGAACGTATATTTCCTTGTCTCCGTCCAAATTGCGCTGAAATATAGTTGGCAAATTAAGTGGTAGTCATTACCAAATAATTGTGTTTCTCCAATCAACATTCAGCGTAGGCCGATATCAGTAGCCTATGAAGTCAGCATTCCATCAGAAAAAAAAATCAGTAGACATAGCCTAATAGGGATCAATCTGTGGTAGGCCCTAACTTTGACAAAGTTAGGCCACGGCATATAGTTGCGTCATGCATTGCCAATGACGTTTTTAGTCCGGCCCAAGGACACACGGAAAATCACACAAAAAAGTTAGGTTATAGCTGATAAGAAAATATCAACATGCGTATTGGTAGTGTACAAAAAAGCTGAATTTCTCACTATTACAATTCAACATGGCATCCGAAAGATATAATTTTAGCATAAAACTCACCGCTCAAATATATAGGCCTATCTAGTTGTAAAATAGTCTGTCTGTGCCCCCATAATTGTTGGATTTTCTTAACTACCCAAATGCTTTCTAACCTCAGGCATTTGTTATGTGAAAGCTGTTTCAAATAGGAACTCCCACATTTCTCTAGGCTATATTTTAGGACTGACTCATGTCATTATATTAAATAGCTAGGGTGTACAAACCAAAGTAGCCTATTCTAAAAAGGAAAAATTAATGAATACATAATAATTGAGGAGATGTCTTATCTCGTGTTATTTTCGTACCCGATATAAATTACATTTAACGAATATGAACTATTACCGTTAGAAAGACGTGTCCTACACAAACACACAAAAAAATAATAACACGAATGCATGACATAACGAATAAAAACTGAAATTAGATGTCAGTACATGTCAATCAGTATGAATTTCGCAAATAGAATTCAGTCTTCTAATTATAGGCCTATTCATTTTGGCCGACGATTTCAAGTTCTATCTTACCATCATCTATCAAAACAAAACGCGCATTTCCCCCGCACGATTAAATGACACGTGGTTCTTAAATTCGATCCATAATTCCAGACACAACTTGAAGATTCCAGGTCC
The DNA here is from genome assembly GCA_027575585.1 of Percopsis omiscomaycus. NCBI lineage: Eukaryota > Metazoa > Chordata > Actinopteri > Percopsiformes > Percopsidae > Percopsis > Percopsis omiscomaycus. The sequence continues at coordinate 1,252,794 of JAODLI010000020.1, forward strand.
TTTTGTTGCAAAAATAAACAAATTGCACAACAAAGTAACTGATCAAATACTAGTTTAAGATATGTAACCTGATCCACAGAGTTGCCGTTTCCTTCTATTTCTGTGCCTTATATACACTTAAAGTTATGCAAGACTCGAGGCCTCCGGAATGCCATTGGATGTTTGGCTGAAGTATTATAGATTATAGAACAGGGAGGGGATGGGGGTACAGCAAGCACCTCCCCTAGAAATGCAGCAAATCTCTCCCGTTTTCTTCTGGTGGGGTGGCTGCGCGCGCTGAGAGCTGGAGACGTGCACTGCGAAGCGGAGTCCTTGCATTGGCAGGCTGATGATGACACGTGCCTCCTCCCTGCCACCCCTCGGCTTTATCGTACCGCATTGGCATCAGTAACCGCTGAAAACCAACTGTGCGAGCGTTACCGACACCTTATAACCTAAAGTAAACGATATTATATACAAAACCCGCAGTTCGCCATCTGCGTAAAGCTATTGCGCGCGAGATTTAGGCTAGCCAAATTGATCATCGGACGTATCCGTCGACCCCAGTGCGTTGGCAAGATGAAAAGAAGAAGCTGCGACGTCTGAAGGTGACATGAACCTGAGGATAATCAATACCAGCAGGCGAACCTTTAACAAGAAGTGGAGATAGCAACTGAGAAGTCGAGCCTTTCAAAACCAGTGCTATTTTTGCGCGACCTTATCTAATGTAAAGAATTAAGGGTTGCAAATCAGCCTACAATTTATTAATCGATCGGAGAAAAAAAGATTTAGCTGCAGATACTTGCTGTTTTAAAGGAGGGAAAATGGCAACGTTAATCAGAAGTAAGCTCTCTAACAAACTGTCAAATGCAGCCACGTCTGTCTCCAACAAATCCCAGGCGAAGGTAAGCGGGATGTTCGCCAGGATGGGCTTCCAGGCAGCCACTGACGAGGAAGCTCTGGGTTTCGTAGCCTGCGATGATTTGGATTATGACCACAGGCAGGGGATGCGAATGGACATCCTAGCAGCAGATGAGGCGGGAGAAGGAAGCGGGCAGGTCGGTGGGGACGGTACGTTGGAGGGTGACAGCCACTACCAGAGAGACGGCACCGGCCCGCCGACCTCAGACTCAAAAGACGGAGGTCTGACTAATGAATTAACTGAAGCTAGACCAAAAATCACCGCTTGGGAAGCAGGCTGGAACGTCACAAATGCCATCCAGGTAAAGATGCAAAGTAAAAGAGGTGTTCGTTCAATCACCCATGTCGTGATACATTTGACGTGTATAAACTTTCAGTCCATGAATACGGCATATTGCTCCAAAGGGAGCGAGCAAAAAGGTTCCGCAGTGACAGCATGATTCAATTAGCCCAATCAACGGTCGAAACAGTGGCCAATAAAGACTTTCGTCTTATTTTAAATTTTACATGGGTGGGCCTTATTTTTTGAGCAGGTCAATGTGATCAATGTGTGAGCGCATTGCGTAAAGGAACTGCATTCGGTTTAAGAAAAATACATTCATTTTGTCAAATAAAGACACTTCGTTGAGATCCAACATTAAGATTAAAGTTAACATCCTATATTTTGAAAAAGGTGGCTATACAGAATCTACATTTTCTATATGTCCATGCCAGATGTGTAATTACGCATAACATTCTACTATGTGTGTATAGATAGTTTGGCCTAATTGATTAGATTATTTGGAACACAAGAGGTTCTTGATATCACAAAAAATATGATTAATAAAAAATATAAGGATAATTTAAATTTTAGCTTAAAGTTGTAAAAGGAGATGTGGCCGACCAAGTCTATAGCAAATATCATCTGTGCCTACAGTGCGCGTGCATATATGTGACAAAATTCCGAAAGCAATCCCAGGCTGTAGTCACAGCAGCTAGCATGACGTCACGCTGTCACCTCTATACCGTGATGACGTAGGAGGTGGAGTAAATGCCCCCAAAGATGGAATACCCACACATGAAACCGCTACTAGTCATGGAAACATTTCTACCCAAAATAAAACAGCAGTTGCAGTTACAAAATTGTTTTTTTGATTCCTATAACAATAGCCAATTTGTTTCTTTGTATTTTCAGGGGATGTTCGTTCTTGGGTTACCCTATGCCATTCTGCACGGGGGATACCTTGGACTATTTCTTATTATTTTCGCTGCTGTGGTGTGTTGTTATACGGGGAAAATCCTAATTGCCTGCCTTTATGAAGAGGATGAAGATGGGCAGCTTGTGCGTGTGAGAGACTCATATGTGGACATCGCCAACGCCTGTTGTGCGCCCAGATTTCCAGCTTTGGGTGGTCATATCGTGAATGTAGCCCAAATTATTGAGCTAGTGATGACCTGTATTCTGTATGTCGTTGTCAGTGGTAATCTGATGTACAACAGCTTCCCCAACATGCCAGTTTCTCAGAAGTCTTGGGCCATTATCGCCACCGTCGCCCTGCTCCCCTGCGCTTTCCTGAAAAACCTGAAAGCTGTCTCCAAGTTTAGCTTGCTGTGCACGATGGCGCACTTCGTCATCAACATACTGGTCATAGCTTACTGCCTCTCCAGGGCCAGAGATTGGGCCTGGGACAAGGTAAAATTTTATATCGATGTCAAGAAGTTCCCCATCTCTATTGGCATTATTGTGTTCAGCTACACCTCTCAAATTTTCCTGCCCTCTCTGGAGGGAAACATGCAGAAACCAAGCGAGTTTCACTGTATGATGAACTGGACACATATTGCTGCATGCATTCTCAAAGGCCTATTTGCCCTTGTGGCCTATTTGACCTGGGCTGATGCCACAAAGGAGGTCATAACAGACAACCTGCCATCAACCATCCGGGCTGTCGTCAATCTTTTCTTGGTGGCCAAAGCTCTGCTATCATATCCATTGCCGTTTTTTGCAGCCGTAGAAGTTTTAGAGAAAACGTTTTTTCAGGAAGGAGGACGCACGTACTTTCCAGATTGCTACGGAGGCGATGGACGCCTGAAATCTTGGGGCCTCTCTCTCCGATGTATCCTTGTAGTGTTCACCTTGCTCATGGCCATTTATGTGCCACATTTCGCTCTTCTCATGGGCCTCACTGGCAGCCTGACAGGTGCCGGGTTGTGCTTTTTACTTCCCAGTCTCTTCCACCTCAAGCTTTTATGGAGAAAGCTGCTCTGGCACCAAGTTTTCTTTGATGTCGCCATCTTTGTAATAGGAGGTATATGCAGCATTTCTGGTTTCATTCATTCAATGGAGGGGCTCATAGAAGCTTATAAGTATAACATACACGATTAGATGGAAGCCATTGCTTGACGTCGATTGCAAATACCATTTTCATAAAAACGACTTATAACAGGCGCATTCCTGGCTTGATCCATTCGTTAAAGCACGAAATACACCCAAACATTTGCGCGCTCTGAGTTAGCATTAATTCACAAACGAAGGCAGACACACACTTATACAATGACAGTGAGACAGCCGCAGTAAAAAACGAATGCACTCAGAACATGCTATATGGACGATTACATGTTGTATAATAAATATGAGTAAACAAGTACATACACATTTCAAGTGGAGTGAAGGTTTACAATACTGACCTTAAACAAAATTGCAAAAAGCAATTTATCTTTTCATCGCTCTTGGAAGTGATTCCTCACATGAGAATTCACCACATTTAACGTTGAAGTTTGTGAGTATCAGCGATAATTTGACAAAGTGATTTAATATTTAATAAAATAAGTTTGTTAAAATTACACATTTTTCTTCTTGACGATTTGCAATTGACTATAAACCGTGAATGTGGTGTTGAACGCCAATTAGCCCACGGATAAACGTGATGGCAACACAATGGCAATAACCAGCAGTACAAATATAGACTGTAGTCATGGTGTTTCAACACACGTAAGAATGCATATAGAATTACTAATAAATATTTTCTATATAAATAAGAAAATTGGATCTCCCCTGTCACCTTTAAACAATGGAAATGTAGCCTACACAGTAAGATAAAAGACAGTATAGATCAGTTATAAACTATGCATTGAATGTATGATATTCAGACACACAAAACACAAGCCTAATTGGAAATAAAAATATAGTCTAACTACTTGATTCACAATTTTACTACCGGATGCAATATTGAATTACCTACTGAATTGAAATTGAAATTCTGAAGCTCTAGGCCTAAGCATTCTAAATTCAAATTGGCCTGCTGATCTCGTAAGTCTATAGTTGAGCTCATATTTAACCCTATAGGACTACTTGTCAATAAAGGGCACACAAATTGAAATCCTGCACATTCAATATAACAAATGTTTTTCGATGTCCATTCTGATTAAATGTAGGCCTATAGCTGATTGAAAATTTATTTGGAACATTTCCGTCACGAAATTTGAGTGTCTGAATTCAAATTTATTAGGAGAACCTATAAGAAGAAAATGTGCATAAAACATATTTCATTCTGTGCAATCCAATGGTTCCTGTGGAAATGTTATAAAACCGTATGTGTAGTGTTAATGTGGTTTCAAAAAGATGGAATGTATATCAAAGTCGTTATCATATATCGTGAAAATGAATATTAAAGAATAAAGAAATAAGTGAAATTATACTGTGGAATTGTCTGTGGTTTTATGTAATGAAAACGAAAACGTTGAGAAATCTGTATTTTTTTCTATAATAAAAGGCCAAAAAGGAGAAAATAAAGTATATTTTCAGCCTATATACAGCCTATTTTTATCCTTTAGGGTTTTACACACTAAAGCACAAGTGTTCACTTGACCGTGCCAGTATTGGAAGTGGACTGTAATCCAGTACAGTGTAGGCTATAAGAAGAGATTTGACGCTAGACTTTATGACAATGTTCCCTTTTTTTAGTTAGGCTATATTTCTATTTTAAGAAAATTTGAGTCGGAGGGCCAGATTGTTTGCTGCAGGCAGGCACTTGTGGCCTACCGTGTTCAACTTGATGCGTGCTGTGGGCCTAAACATCTGGACACATGTTTCCATTGCCTATATGCATCTGTTGAAAAAAGGCGCAGTTTTCTATCAGACCATCCAAGCGCATTACATCGCTCAGGAACAGCCAACTGCTGCAAGCAAAGAGACATCCGCATATTTATTGATGAACCGGTTATAAATTAAAATTTCGGGGTAAACGGAGATGCAGGTAGGGTGTTCATTTAGACACTATTAGCTTATATTAACTTTCTGATGCACTCGTTCAACCTGCAAAAAATCACATATCAAAAATCAAGAAACGAAGCACCAGTAGAAATCTTCGGTTCAGAGTTGCTCTTTAGTCAGTAAACGAAGTCATTTATTTTAATAGTATTCACATATGGTAGGCTGTGCCTCGGGAGCCCTCTGGTGGACAAGATAAGTACAACTACTAAGGAGCCATTTGCAGGCTCAACCTTTTACCCACAAATTTGAAAAGGACAAGACATAGGACATTGAATATTTTAAGTAATAATCCATACAGGATATTGAATATTTTATTTAAGTAATAATTCATAGTCTAGCCTCATAATGCAAACTCATTAATACAAACACTTAAATTGACAAAAGCATAATTCTGCACAAAACTAAAGCAGTCTGCTAGTGCACATTCATGCTTTTGCAGATTTGTGACTCTTAACCAATCTTCCAGAACTTGAAAACCAGAAATGCTTTCAGTGACAAAAGGGCAATGTTTAATTTAACATAAAAAAGGAGCAGATTTAAACATGACATTTATTACTTCAAGTGGCGGCAACTGAGACAATAAAATGTTTCATAATTACGAGACAGTAAAATATTTTACAAAGAATGCCATTAAAGTGGCTGAGGAAAAAAGAAAGGTGGAAATAAAGGAATGGCTCAATATTCCTGCAGACAGAATATCCATTCAATGTGAAAGAACACAGTCCACAGTGAACATAGTGGCACAAGCCCAACAGATAAAACCAGTTAGAAATGTTCAGCCTAAAGTCCAGACTCAAACTGCATTGGGTCAAGATGTGCAAATGGAAGGGACTCATTTGTTTGCCTCGGTGCTGGCCGACAGAGTGGTGGGCTTCTTGACGGAGTTCTGTTCCACCCAGGGGTGGCAGAGAACTCCCTGGATGGGTAGTCTGTGCATAGGGTTGTGCTTCAGCAGCCTGCCAATCAAGTCTCTTGCACCAGCACTGATATTGGCTTGAACAGGGTAAGAATATTCAACCTGCAATAAAAATAAAGTATATTTAGCATGTGTTCTAAATGGACCTAAAATCAAACTATATTGATTACATCGTCATATTAGGCTATCATTAGTGCATCTCAAAGTGTGTAATGTCAGATAGGCATCTTATTTTAACTCAAATTGTCAGTGCTACTTTTAGCCTTTTATTGCCCCTTTCATAACCAAGAATTGCATGTGTCGATACAGTGCAGGCTACAATAGCTACTATATAGAATCAGCACTTGAAGGTTAGATAAGTGAGAAACGTGTTCCCTCTGCAGAAACCTAATCCATTTTAAGTTTTTTTTGGTCATCTCTAAAGATGCTTGCCCTGCGCAGTCCTAACATTTTGTATTCCTAAATCCACGTACTCTTGATATCTTGCGGTAAGTTTCCTCGTGACTTTTCGTCTCAAATGGAGGGCTGCCCACCAAGAACTCATAACAGAGGACCCCAAGGCTCCACAGGTCCACCTTCTCATCATGGGTTCTTCCTTCAATCATCTCTGGAGGAAGGTAGTCCAGTGTCCCGCACAAGGTAGACCTCCTTAACAAACAGGAGACCAGAGAGTTCAAATGATTGGGGGTGTATACAACGGTCAGACAAACACATATCTTGAAGTTAACTGAAAACATGGCGACTATGTCAAGGGGGTAAAAGGGACAATTATTCATTTTAAATATGGAAAACAGTCATAGCCATGACTTAGTCATTCATTCAAAACACATTCTGTTCCACACCTTTAGAAGTATGATGTTTTATACCTGGATGAGGGAGTGTGCACAGACCAGCCAAAATCAGCAATCTTCAGTTCACCATTGGCCCCCAGCAATAGGTTCTCTGGTTTGATATCCCTGTGGATCACCTTCTTGGTGTGGCAGTAGTTCAGAGCATCTGCCAGTTCCATGATATACTAGAAAGTATAAAGTAAGTATAGTGAATAATTTTTTATTTTTTTTTAAAGTCCAGAACAGTGTACAAAAGTAATCCAAATAGGTACAGTGGCAAAAAAGATTTTTGACTTAATTTTAGCCCCATCTTCATGAAAGTCATAAAATGCATGCAAATCATAGCATTTAGTAACTGCTAGTAACGCCAAAGGCTTACTAAGCATTTCTAAAGGCCAGGGTGTTTATTGAAAGAGACAAATGGAGGAAATCAAGTACCAAACCAAGAACACAAACATTCTGACGAGTCACAGAAAGCCTTACCGTGGCACTTCTCTCCTCATTAAAGCTTTGACAACGCTGCAGCTCGCTGTACAGCTCACCCTTGGGTGCAAACTCCAGGATGAGGTAGACGCGAGAGGTGTCGTGGAAGTAGCCGTAGAGCCGAAGAATATTAGGATGCCTTTCGGAGACAGTTAAAACTTGCTTTACTCTACCAATACTTAAGTACACACCGAAAGCTTTTTGTATTTAAAGTTTGCCATTATACAGCACAGCGGTGGGGCTTTAAAATGAAGACAATCTGAAAAAACCAAGATGTGAGGAAAAAAAGCTTGTGTAGGTTGCAACATCAGGACAACATGCAGTGCCACTCTTTGCAGGTTACCTGAGGTGAGACTGAATCTCCACTTCTCTCCTCAGCTGGTGCTCCACGCCCGCCTTCTCCAGCTGCTTCTTGAAAAGGACCTTTAGGGCCATGATGAACATACTCTGACGTTCTCGGGCCAAATACACATTGCCAAATTTACCCTTTCCTAGGGGGCGGCCGATGTCAAAGTTTTCCAGGCTCCACCTCTTCCTGTGTTAACACAATTAGGTTGAGGAGATTTGAAATGTAACAATAGAGTCTAAAATGCACAACAAGCAGTATGTTTGAAGCAGAAGCACTTCTTCCAAAAAAACAAAAATTCAAGGGAGGGAGGGGGGGGGGGGGCAAACATACAATTA
>JAODLI010000020.1:1276849-1300213 GCA_027575585.1 Percopsis omiscomaycus
AATCATTAGAATTGTATAGCAACTTTGCAGTGCCACCATAGCAGCACATATACAGGCTGCTGCTAAGAAGCTTTTTTTCAGACTGAAGATTTTTCAGCAGACCATGTTCAAGGCTATTGCAAAAACACAACACCCCCAATGAGTTCAGGCCAGGTGGCCACTTTCAGCGAGAGTCGAATAGCAGCGGGCAAGTTTACGTCTCCATCTCTCTGCCTTAGCTTCTGCATCCACAAAATGCCTATATTTGGTCATTTGACTTGCTCTGCAATTCATTCCTTTCCCATTTCTAATAATGGGTCCCAAGCCAGCAGTCTGTCTCAGAATATGGCTCCCATGAACAACCGCACTGATCTTAGATGGAGAAAAAGAGGGGAAGGAATTTGAAAATGTGCTTGGTCATAGTAAAATGATAATAGACGTCAATAAGAGAATGTATAGCTTCATCTTTACTTCAAATATGAAGAGGGTTCACATTCTACTCAGCCATTAAAATTGTGCAAAACATTTAGCTAGTAGAATTGAGCACATCTGTCAAAAAATATCCCTAAAATTCCTTTGTGTTTATGGTTATATTAAAGCAGACGTATGGATAGATAGAGACAGTAGGCCTATCATTGGGCTGGAACTTACAACGTTTTGTTTGAGGTAGGCGAGATCATAGAGATCATAGAGATGTTTGATCAGTCTCGCCTATCTTTGAATGAAGACGAGACTAGGCGGTTGCTGTTGGGGGAGGAGTTAATAACCTGCTATGAAGTCGGACAGTCGGACAGTTGGACAACTACCCGTTGAGACCTTGTTGACTACGTAACCAATGGCAGACATCGCATTTCAGTTCTTTATATACCCAAACTTTAGAATAATCTAATATTCATGGACCGGACCAGATAATTGAAGGAAATATCATTAAATGCAGCCTAAGCTATATATAACACAACATACAATGATGACTTAAAACACATGAAAACCACCGGTGAACCAAAGGCTACTCCAAAATTGTACATACCATTGCCCTTTTTGACCAAGAAAATGTGTTGTGTCTTTTGGTAAACAGCAGAAGACAGCTCAGGCTGACCAGCAAAGAAGCATTACAGACAGTGAATCTAGTGGTTCAACACACATCCAACTGTTCTATGCTTTACTTATCTGTTCCCTCCTGCTGGTAAGAGTCCTTGATGCAAGAATATGTAATCCTAATATGAACTCAGCCCTATGTATTCATATGCTCTGGAAACCATCATATATAAATGATAATGACAGCGTTAGTGTGATGAAAGAATACACTTTAACAACTGGACAGAATATGTTCCTATTGACAAAGTGTTCTTTAGCATTCTTTAGACATGACTGTGTAACCTAAAGAATAACAGGATACTTTGCACGTGTATTGCATTTTATTTTCCTTATGTCCATATAAGATATGTATGTCTGCTAGATGAATACAAGTCTGAGCTGCTCGTGAGTGTAATCATAATCAAAAACACTCCATTGTACAAATAAATAAATTGTTGTATTTCTAATCAATGTCCACACCACAGGAGTCCAAGGTAGCTATTAAATTGCTGTGTAATTTCTAAAAAGGTCAAGTGAGTCACAATTTAGCAGACATAGCCTATGAGTCATGGTAAATAATATTCCTATTCTCAAATTCGCATCCTCTGATATGTTAACGCAGTTGCTCAAACTACTGTGCTCATGACTAGGCCCTATAAATGGCCAGGAGTTAGTATTTTTTCTAATATATTTTTATTTTGATAAAGACTTGATAACAGAAATATGAATAAGATTTCATGGAAATAGATTGCACTGTTAGTGTGCGTGACATAGCACAAAGAATTATCACATAGCCTAGCGACGTCGGACACTATCAGAGAAGGACATCTTAAGATAAAGAAGAAATCCAAAAATCCTCATACTGAAGGACTGTGGAAAAGTCGCCGTCCTGCCCGTTAACAGATAGGCCTATCCATAATAGGCCTACATATGTGGATATCTGCAATTGCATTGTTAGTCATCATTTTAATTGTAGATATGTGACAATGCATTTTTACTGGTCACAATGCCAATTGTGGATATCCGTAATGCCATTTTTACTAGTCACAATGTATTTTGGATATCCAAAATGACATTGTGGATATCTGGAATCTTTTTTTTATTTTGGATAAATAAAAATTATGACTAATAAGAATTGTAGGCCTATTGCAGATATCCAGAATGTTCAGGATATCTGCAATGAAAACGATAGCCCAATACATATGAATGGCAAAGGTGACGTAATTTATCCTAAGAAGAATGACGTTGTGGATTTCTGAAATTACAATTGTGGATAGGAAGAATGTCATTGTGGAATGTCATATATGAAATGTTATTTTTGACTAGGAATAATTGAATTACAGATATCTGCAATATATATCCATTCTAGCTATTAAATGTTAAAACGGCCACTAGTTTTTAGGTATTTTTAGATATCTTAAATTTAGTTTTGACTATAGCCTACAATCTAAGTTGTGGATATCGGGAAATACAAATTCTGTCTAATGTTATTGTGGATATCTTGAATTACCATTCTGACTAATGAAAATACAAATTTCACTAGGATAAATGCAATTATGAATATCTAAAATGTAATTCCAGGTAGGAGTGTGGTTCGATTAAATGTTCAAATGGCTGCGTTCTCCTAGCAGAGCTCAAACATACCTAATGACATATCACGTGTCCCTACGTCAGTTTGCTCATAGAGGTTACAGTACGTCAAAGGGAACAGCAAAAGAACAAAATGGAGGAATATGCAAGGGAGCCATGGTCAGTCTAAACAATATTATTTATGTTTACTATTGTCAGTGTATGTTGAGAATGTTATTTCCTCTGTCCGTGTTTTGCTGAACAGGTTATTGTTTATAAACGTTGTTTACAAACTCGACGTTTACAGTAGCCACTTCAAGTGAGGCTAGCTGGCTATGTAACAGTTAGTCCTTCCATGCTGAAACACGTTGCTACTGTAGTGACCTTGTGGGTTATTTAGATGATCTAACGTTACCTGAAACATACTCAAATGGCGTCTTACCTACAGCGAATTGGTACTAATATTACTGTAACGAATGACTTGTATCATTTTAATAGTTAAATTGAAATGAGTGATATCATGTTGTCGCTATTCTGTAGCATTAGCATATTACCTAGCCACTTCTTAGCTCGTTACATTTGTGCCGGTAGTTGGGTAACCGATTGTAGCAGAGCTTATGGGCAGTTTTAATGGAATGCGTTGTCCAATGTACTTCTAGTTATGATGTTTTGGTTTGCTCCCTTGGGCTAATGTGGCTTTGTTTTCATGTTAGCAATACTAGGCTTTATCACACCGGCGTAAAACCCGGTTCCAGTGCTAACCGGCGTATAGCTAACTGTTAGAGCTAGCCCATGTAGGGACCTGGCTGAAGTCTTCTATTGGGTTGGCTGATTAGATCATTTTCTCAGGTTCAAGGCAGGTGGTCCTATACTGCAGTTGCAGATATGAGTGACCACATACAGTATTAACCAGTCATGAAGGAGATGTCCCGCAAGATGCATTACGTTTCAGTCTTGTGTTCTTTGGGTCGTAACATGTGAGATTGACCAGCCAGCGGTCTAATCATCTGTTATCTGAAACACCTCTCTTTAAACTAGCAATATGAAGGAGACATTACTTTTACTTAGGCGATTGATGCATCTCAATTGGCCATACCCATGTCACTTGCACATTTTAGTGCTGGCAGACAGCCCCCCTCTCTATAATGCCTTTATTTTAGCACATGAAACGTATTAAAACTTTATTTTATTGTAACAACCATCAACTAGGCCTATGCATATTTCAAATCTCTTAGCTGCTAAGCTAATATTAAATACTAGGCTACAATACCCATAAACCCAGTGCAATTGTCACAGGTGATATTACTTTCTAGACTTGCTCTGAGCTTTATGAGATATTAAACAATTTAAGACTTCAACTCTTATCACAGTAGTGTCAATTAAAGGCTGTTGCACACTGGATGTGTATTTTATAGTATACTTTATCTGTAGTCTACTTATTACACTCTTTTTGTAATGCAAATAGTTTCTCCGTTATCTTTGAATCATCCAATTAAAAATGGCATGATAAACTCCCATTTTGTCTGTTTCTCTCTTGTGCAGTCCTTGTTGCAACTGGGACATGATACCCCATAGGAATGTAGTCTACGGTCTGTACAGTTCATTACCTACTGTACTGTTGAGCAAATTAGTTAGTGTGTTTCCTAAAGACGTTTTGAGGATGTACTTGGTGTGTAAAGCTACTACTGCATGATCTCTACAACTTGAAGAGGTAATTCAGAAAATGCATCTGCATTTAACAGTTAGGTTTGTGGTGGTCTTTGACTTTTAGCCCCTGGAGAATTGTGGACGATTGCGGGGGTGCCTTCACGATGGGTGCAATCGGAGGGGGGATCTTCCAGGCTGTCAAAGGCTTCAGAAATGCACCTTCAGTAAGTTCTGCTATGTAAACATTGCCTTTTGATCTTGTCTGTTCCTTTTATTTATCATCGATTTGCCAGCAGTGGTTGTAGTTGGAAGGTCTAAGTTTCTAAATGTTTTTTTTTTGGGGGGGGGGCTCAGTTTGCTGAAATTAACCATGGGGTGGTGTACAGTATATGAAATGCCGGACCTTTTTAAGTGCTTGTGGCTGCTTCGTCTAGACATCTAGACAGACATTTATTTTTTTACCTACCTCTGCCAACTTTGTAACACCATGTAATTGTAAGTAGCTTCTGCTAAATGACCTAATTGTAATTGTAACTTGGTGTCATGGTCTTAACTTACCCCATGTAATTCTATCCCCTCATAATAAAATATGCTATAAAGATGTCACGAAAACAAACCAAAAAAAACAAGCCCATATGCTATTGATAGCTGTGAAAACTTTTTCAGGTGGCAGGCTTTAAAGTAATAAGAAACATTTGTAGAACCCTTGTAGTTCTATATGTTCCTTAGACCATACCCTGACTCTCACACTCAAATGTCTTATTTAGTCATTGTGTATGTTGAAGTTTTAGTTTTTTCCCCTCTTTATTCCATATCAAAAACATAGTTCTAACTAAAATATGAAGCAGGTCAAAACGGAACATGAAACAAAAAGGAGTGTGGTCGTATTCTTTATAGCGTTGTAAGTGTTTTATTTTCATCATACCTATATTTGTCAAAGAAAATCCGGTCTTTACTTTGTCCCTAGAGAGTAAATCAGAGATAAATGAGACCATTTACACCACACGTTTTCACAAATTGCAGTATTGACACTTTACTTTTGAGAGAAATGTAAAATGTTGTAGTGGGGGACTTGGCTTTACTTGGGAAGGATATAGTATTTGTCTGAAGTGTATTGGTTGCTGTCCTCTTTTGTAGGGGATGAGCCACAGAATGAAAGGCAGTATGACTGCCATCAAGACCCGAGCACCACAGTTGGGAGGTAAGAACTGTTTTATATGTTGAAAGTGGTCTTGTATCACTACAAAGGATTTACAAAGGCCACTGGGATTTTGTAATTTTTGCTATAATCAAGCCTTGGTATAACGTCTTTGTAAGCAGTTTATTTTTTTATTTTTTTATTTTGTGTTGCAGGTAGCTTTGCAGTATGGGGGGGTCTCTTTTCTATGATCGACTGTGGTCTCGTAAAGGTACGAGGGAAAGAAGATCCATGGAATTCAATTACAAGTGGAGCCATGACTGGTGCTATCCTTGCTGCAAGAAGTGAGTCAGAAGGCTAGATATATACAGAAACTGGTGTTAGGATTTTATAATAATGTATAACGAATAGCGGACCGGTTCCTCATTTTAATGACAGCGCAATAATTTCATTCCTTGGGGGCGACCCTGATATTCAAGTATTTTCTTAGCATGATGTGGGGACAGTAGATTTATTTAGAGTCTCGCTTTTTCATAGATGGACCTGTAGCCATGGTAGGATCTGCAGCCATGGGAGGAATTCTTCTGGCATTGATAGAGGGTGCTGGAATATTGCTTACTAGATTTGCTTCTTCACAGTTCCCAACCGGTGAGTGTGAGATTTTGTGTCTAAATGATTCATATTGCATAAATCATCTATAACTTTTTTAGAATGTGAAAACATGACATAGTCAAAGATGCGTATAAATTGTTTAAGATTCTTTTAGAGGGCTGAAGCGCTTGAATCCCACTAACATATTTCTCCAGGTCCCCAATTTGCTGAGGAACCTGCACCTACCGGTATGCCTGCACCCTCCTTCGGGGACTACAGGCAATATCAATGAGGAACCCTCACCTCATCCTATGAGCCTTTTGAATTCCTTGCTTAAGTTATAGAGAAGAGATGGAGATGGACAATAAATCACAACAATTTCCATTGCACCTAGTTTTATAAACTGTGTCAGAAGTGAAGGGTGAAATGCACATATTTCCTTCTTTTTGGAGCCATCGACGTACATACAGTATCTTTGCCTTTTTCGCCATCCTCAGCCTTGTCATTTGCATTCCTTCACCTTTCATTGGTCAAAAATAGGGAAATATGAATTGTTTACTTGTAGGGTTGCATAAATGTTTTTCTACAATGATGGATTTATGTAAACCCAGCAAGGTGGTCTTTGGGACAAATAGGGCCCCGCTTAATAATCTAGGATAAAGCCACTTTACAAATTGACCCTTATAGATTGTACTGTATCGTTGTATATACAGTAAAAGACTATTGCATGTGTTGACCTATGTATTGCTTATTTGCCTTTAATGACATTACCTGTTTAGGCAAATTCTACATTTTGGTGGACCTCTTCGTTTGCTTTTATTTAGTTAATGAAGGCAAATGGTCATTACATTCAACACTATACCTTGAGTTTAGTTTTTATAGTGGTTTATTTATTTTTAGTTGTGAAGAATTGTACCGGGTTGTCTTGTCAGATGTTGCATTGTGTTTATGTTGACACCAAGATGCATGTATTAAAAAGAAAAAGAAAACTGCTGACTTCAAAGGATGGCATTGGCAGTACAAATGTAGACAAACTCAAGCAAGGGGTTAAACATTGTATCTGTATGACAGATTGAAATATATAACATTAAAACATTTATAAAAGTCTCACTATTTTGTAATATTTTCATTACAATTAAGTCTTGTATATCATCTAGATCACAATCCCATAGTAAAAGTGCAAACCAACTAGTTCAATGCTGTTTGAGAGATTGCTCATTCCCTCCACTAGAGGGTAGTCCATACATAGATTTAATGTCTTAATGTTCTATTTCTGCAGAATGTACAGTATAATTGGCTCTAAGGGAGTCTTTACAGTCGACACGAGAGCACTTTCTTCTCGTAATCTGAATTTTTATTTATTTTTTGGTCAAGTAACGTTGGTTACTTGACACAACTGTTGACTCTTGTATTGGGCCTCTTTGAAGGCATTCTAAGTAGCCAGAGGTGAAGAACAGTAGACAAATCTATGAATGGAAAAATGTAAGAGCACCCAGAATATATGTTAAGAACCACTCAACGTCGTATATGACATTCGCTGTAGCAATCATTTAGTCTTAAATTTCTGTGAAGTCAGAAAATCTAATCCATTGTAAGAGCAACTTCGTTATGATTATCTTTGAGATCGTTGGGTCATGTGTCTTAAATCATACATCTTGCAGGTTAGGGCTTGCGTTTCTCTAAAGGCCTGATAAATTACTGGTAGGTCTAATTCTATTAGAAAATCTGAACAATCATCCTTTTAATATTAACTGAAGTGATGCGCTTTCTTTGTTGGTAGTTAATAAAGCAGTTGTTCTACGATTATTCATCGGTAGCTTCCAAATGATTCATAGCAAGTGCACTATCTGTCATGCCCTTTTAGGACAAATGAGAAATAGTTCGGAATGACGTCTACTGCGCACGGGGGCCGGAGGGAAATTGACACTTGCGGAGTGGCGAGAGACAGCGAACGAGAAACGGTAAGTGGAAACGGCAAACTTTAGAGGATAATAACGGCTGGCGAGTAAGTAATTTGAGACGCAGTATCGACGCAGCACCTAGGAGTATAATGTATATTAGTATAACATGCTGTGTGGCGCATATTTTCTATAGTTTATAACGAGAGGAATTCGCACTCCGCAAGTAGAAACGGACTGGGTGCACTCCCATTTTAGTCAAGGCCAGGCGGAAGGGCAGGTAACGTTAGCAGTCGGCTACAGCTTTCTGGGCAACTAGACTGCTGTACGTTTTCATATAGCAGTCTGTCCTTTAATATGATTCACAGTAACAACGGAGTCATTTAAGCTGTCTAGTTGTACGACGTTCCCGTCATTCTAGCGGTCTTTTAATTGTGGGAAGGAATGTTTCGGCTAGCTAGCTAGCCAAAGCTAGCATGTGAAGTGTCGGCGGCCCGTCTAGCCAGTTAGCTAGTTAGCGGTATTTTGATAACGAGCTAGTTAACGGGTTTAGTCTAGCTGGTGTGAGATTATATATTGTAAAGGGATATACACAAATTTCAGTTACCAGGATTAAACATGACCGGGTTTCTGGAATTGTATATCCGTGTCATCAAAATTATTACATTTTGTGGAATGTTATGGAAGCTGGTTTAAAATGTCCAACATTCTACTGCTGATGTTAAATTGAATGCTCAATAGTCACAGATGAATAGCTGGGATTTAGCATGCCCGGTGTGATAAGCGTGTGCTACTGCAGAGCATATTGGCTAGATTCAGTAAGATGACCAGTAAACTGCAATTACTTTTCGAGATTCAAGCTGCACAACAGCCTGTTGAAGATTATACTGTAGTATAGTTGGGTCTAGCCTCGCAGTATAAACACGGTATGCAATCACGACACCTTTATTGATGAGTGGTAGGCTTTTAACATCATAATTAACATATTTTGTGGAAGGATGCCCCTTCCACAAAATGAGTAGGTCTATTATCTGTACTTAGTAACGTTACTCAGTGCAAGGATGCATCTGCCTCATCCTGTGCCACGAATCTCATAGTCCAAGCTTTGTGATGAAATATAGGCTATAACTCACTTCCCCTTCCAAGCAAGTCTAGGGTTTTGAACAGGAACAGAGATGAGTGAAGACTATTTTAGTGGGTTCTTCATTTCCATCCTATCTGCACTAGTCAAACTGGAGAGGATGTGGTTACAGGTCAAAGCCCTAAGACAAGGATCTGACTGACTGGCAGTTGCCAGTTACACATGACAATTAAGTCAACTATGTTTGTAGTCTAGCCATTAAGTAATGTTCTTTATCCAGTCCCTTTGGGTTGTAATGAGATGACTTCAAGTGAACAGGCATGTATTAGTGTATATACTGTAGTTATTCAGGAGTGAATCTCATTTCTTGATTTACATTGAATTTTGTTTGTCTGTTCAGCCCTTCAACTTTTTCAGAGATGATTGTTTGTCCTGGTTTGGGTAAAAAAAAATTGAATCTAGAAATGCCTTCATTACTCAGAACTTGTGAATGCCTTCACATACCTACATACCAAGGTGTCCATTTTTTAAAGTACCATTATAGAAATGCGTTATAAAAGGTGTCACCTTCTTAACACATAGTATCTTTATTGTTTCATATCACTAGCCAGAAAGTTGTTTCCCTGAAACTGTGAAATAACTAGGGTGATTTCTCACCAACCTTTTGTAAGTGAGTAATAGAGGAAGATTTGATGAGAGGTTTACGTGGGGGTTGCGAGCAACTACTAATGTATTAACACGAATACACTTCAGCATTAAAACTGTCATGTCATCTTTTTTCCTAAACCCAAACCTCAAGTGGTGTTGCTTTGCGCAGTGGAATTGCCATAATTTTCATGTGAGTCACACAGCAAGCAAACAAGATGGCATTACAGCTACTGTCAATCTGCGTGATAAACGGATGTGCGGTTTCACACCATTCGCTCTGGGCGGGGAAGACAAGGGACATCTGTCAATCACACTGGCCTGCTGAGTCAGTTACTATGACGGCTTCATTATCACCTTTTGGATTATCTGTGCTGCACTGGCAAGCAACAGAGTAATAGGGGATCCAGGACACTGATTCACACATCCATTGTGTAGCCTTCACCCTGCTTTCTATTTTAACGTTCTAGTTTAAAACCTAGGTGCACCTTGTGTGCAACCATACTGGCAGCAGCTCTTCCCCTTTCCAGCCTTACATGGAGACATACCTTTGTTCATAGAGGGTGAGTGAAGCAGTGTGGACCGTGGCCTCTCCTCTGTCCTTATTTGCTGGTGTTACTATGCGAGCAGAGAAATGGTGGCGTTTGTTTTGTTGGAGACGACAGTGTGTACTTGAGGGCAGTGTGAGGTTGTCGTTTTTCAGGGAGATGTCCTTACATGGCTTTGAGTGTGTTGGTGTATGTAGGCTGGGAGTTACAGAAGCAGAGGTGTGTGTGTAGCTTTTTGGTTAAAGTTGCTGTTAACGTTTCTGTGGAGACAGAGCATCCCACACAGTTAATCCATTCTCGGTCTCTGGCTATTATTTCGGGTGGCAAATTCATGTCTCTGAAAAAAAGCTACATAGAGGATGTAAAGCATCAGGCAGTGCTTGTATCAAATAGGAAAACCTGCCATGGGATTTGGCAAATCTCATCTCAAGAACTCAAAGTTGAGGCTTTGTTGTAGGCTAAATAGTGGATCCTGACATTTTTAGGTCTGGGCTATATAGTAGATGGTTCTATCTCTTTACCTTTCACATACAGGTTCATCAAAACATGCTTTAACCCTTTAGGACCACCATAAAAAACCTTTAATGCCTATATTATAGATTATAAAAACCTGTACTTGAGCACCCCATGTTTCAGACGGAGTAATGTTTTCCTTTTGTACGGATGTTATATAAGAAACATAATGTATGAATTGTGGACATTAAGGGCCTTACCCAAATGTGTGTGTGTGTGTGTCTGGCATTGAGTATGTGCTTGATCTGTATTTGACATTAACATGTGGTGTTGTGTAACAGCAGTTTTACAGTCCTGTGCCATTATTCATAGAACAGCTCCTCCAAAATCATGCAAGGATAACATATCTTCATAGGCAAGGATTAGCCAATATGAATTATTCACAGCCCATATCCCACATGGAAGTTCCTTGTGACTAGAGTTGGAGGTCCTCAGTTCTCAATCTCAGGAGGGGATCATCATATGCCTCCTGAATAAGATTTTTTTGTTTGTTTTGTTTGACATACAAAAAAAGTGTGACACTATGTGATACTGATGTGGTCATCGAAATATTCGCCTTATATTGTGCAGCCAAACTGTCCAAATCCAGACTGTCAAATTGAATTATACAAATTTGGCTGGGGTCACACAACTCGATTGCTTTTTTTCATTTCCAAAACCAGTAAAACATTTCTTTTACCCCATTTTCAACATAATTGTGAGGCTCATAGCTTGACTATTCTTGTAGTGACCCAGTTGGCTAACCCATCTGACATTATGCTATCCCATGATGGCTGCCAATGATTGGCAGCCTCTATGCTGCTTAAAGGGATATTCCAGAGATTTCACAAGCTTCCAATTTCTACTTCTACTTTTGTCATTTTTGAGAGCTCACGCTCTGCTCTTTTTGATTTGGGTTTGTTACAGCAGCACCATGAATGAATGCTCCACAATTCTCACAACAGGGTGTGTATATGCGATGGCCAAATGATTGTGTCATGAAGAACCATGTCTGCCAAACCCATGTATCTTCTCAGTAACCCCCCCCCACACACACACACACGCACACACAGCTGGTTTGTGTTAGAGAGGGGGTCACATTCTCTTCACCTCCTCCACCCTGCGGCAGCTCACTTATGGGTGTTTCCTCTATTGTTGTGCTGCTTCTTGTCCATACTTCCAGGAATGACTAGAATCCTTCCCTTCTAGAGTGGAAAAATTCTAAAACAAAACTGGGGATAATTCCTGTTCTTATTTTAGACACTTCCTTATTTTTTATGCAGAATTTGTGGGGTTTCTCAATTTCTGTATCTTTCCCTCTCTGCTCTTCTTTTCATTTGTCCAGTGCAGACTGCTGGGCTGTCCGGTGAAGCGATTCCGCCATGCGTGAATACAAACTAGTGGTGCTGGGTTCGGGAGGTGTGGGCAAATCTGCTCTGGTGAGTAGCTTTTTTTTATTTATTTTTTTTTATTGTTTTTCTCCATCCTGTTCGTCCCTGATACCTCTGCATTTTCCCTAAAGCCTTTCCAGTGCTGTCCAAGATCACCATGAATCAAACTGTCAAACAACCACAGTGCCACAAAGCTTTTGGGTGGAAAACTGTCTGTTTACTTCCTGTATTTGACGAACCTCTGCTCTAGAAGGGAAAAGCAGGAGAGGACAATTTTGTCTCAGGATGCGATGGGAGCCCTTAATGGTCCTCTCCTTTTTTTCCTCTACTAGTTTGTGATGTGTATCTCGTTGTCAGCTTATGTTGGTTTGTTCTTCAAACAATTTGTTCTTAAGCACATACAGCACATTTGTTTACCTTACGGGGTTGTCGTCGGGGTGTGCCCATTTAGCTGCTGTCAAGTAAGTGTCAGGGTAAAGTTTGCATTGGGCTCACCGTTGGCTCCAAAGATTACAGACGATGGTTTTCAAAATTCAAAATCTAAGATAATTTGAGGCGTAGTACATGTGTTTTTAGGCACTCCGCAAAAATACATGGACAATGGGGTTATGGAAAAACAGCAGAGGAGTCGTAATTCTTAACGACTGAGAAATCTCACACTACTTTGCATAGCAACATTGTGAACCTCTGAATGTCCTACTGCGTTGTTTACAAAGCTCTGGGAGGACACTGTGCTGCTCTTTCGTAGCTAGGAGACAAATTAGCCACTCTGATGTTTAGCTGTAATAGCAGGAGGTCACCTTGATGTAACGTTTTCCTCATCTGTGTTGTCTTACAGACGGTTCAGTTTGTACAGGGAATCTTTGTGGAAAAATATGACCCGACAATAGAAGACTCATACAGAAAGGTGAGTCTCGCTTGGGGGTGTGACGTGGGCGGGGTCTACAGGTTCACATCATGGTACTGTGCTTTTGTTGTATCCTCCCTTTACCTCTCTTCTCCTCTCTCTTCTCTGCTTGATGTTTTTTTTCTCCTTTTTTTTACTTTCTCTCTTTCTGTTCCTCAATGTCTGAGTTCTCTGTTCCGTTTTCATTTTCTCCTAGCCATCATTTATCTAAAGTAAATGTTTATTCTTGTTTTTAACTGCTGTGGTGTTTATGTTCCCTACAGCAAGTGGAGGTAGATGGACAGCAATGTATGCTTGAAATTCTTGACACAGCAGGCACAGTAAGTGACTTCCTTAACAAGGACATGCCCTGTACAGTAACCAGCACTATTGTCCAAGATGATCCCTTTGTCAGTGTATTACCAACATGGATATAACTAATGGCAAGCTCCTGTTCTCTAGACCAGTGGTTTTCAATGTAGGGGCCGTGACCATCCATCAAGGGGTATCGGCATGTTGGGGAGGTAGTTTTATCATGTTCAATAATGTGCATGCTCTTCTTTATTGTATTCTGTATGTTACAGTATTAGAAGTTCATAGTTTTCAACACCTGTGTAACAACCTCTGAACCAATTGTGCCTCTAAATGTTAGAAAACCACTGCTCTAGGGTGACATCAATGATGTTTCAAGGGAAACTAATGAAGGCAAATCTGTAGGCTTAGGGTCAGTTAAATGAATTTAAGGTTGATTTTAAAGTGTATTTGTCTTATGTCAATGTAATTATATGGAAGGAAATCTAAAAGCAGCAAAATAACTATTATTGTATTGGTTGCAAGAACTGGAAGAATTGTATTAGCAAAATTGTAAAACTATTACTCCTTCCTGTCCTACAGTGATGCACTGTAATGCATGTATATTTATTTTAATGCTAAAGTGAATGAGCTGTACTCGTAGTAACACAGTGTGGCAATAAGCAGAGTTTCATATGGTACAGGCTACCTAAACATATTTGGTGCTGACATGGTTGTTTTATTGGTGGCAACTGGCAATGCACACATCAGTCCAGGACAATCAATTGTCTGGTTCTCTATCTAATCCATATCACGCCCAGTAGGTCTATAGTTGGTACAGCTTGCTATTGGTCCATTAGGAAAACCTTTTCATTAGACCATCTACATATATCCGTTGTATTATACAGGTATTAACATTATCAACTGTTAACATTTGGTTGTTCACTTAGTTAGGCCCTTGAGTCTGATAAAACTAACTTCCTGTTTTGTAAAGGAGCTGTGGGGGAGATCTTGGCTATCTTAAAAGCCTATGTTAGTCAGAATAGGCTTTGGGGCAACTCTCTGTGTTAAGTTTAGGGAAGTAAAAGTGAAAGATTTTGAATAATCCAAACCCAGAATGTGTTATTATACACGCCTCAGACAGGATGAACTGTAATTATTAACCTTTAAAAGATTGATTCCGATAAAGAGCCCTGTAAATCATTACTAGTACTGCCCATCTGCGACAATGGCTATGTTTGGATTATCCTCTTTAATTGTTTTATATATACATTTCCAAAGTAGGCAGCTCTGTCACTCAAGTGTCTTTCACATACTGTGTTGATTGATAGTCTGCAAGCCGAGGCCTGCTGATGATTATTCATCATAGGAGTTAGGTGTCAGTAATATTATTATCTGTATAAAATTGATCTGTTGACCTCTTTGTATTATGCTCCACCTCTTTTAGGAGCAGTTCACAGCGATGAGGGACCTGTACATGAAGAATGGCCAAGGCTTTGCTCTCGTATACTCCATAACAGCACAGTCCACCTTCAATGACCTCCAGGACCTGAGGGAACAGATCCTACGAGTAAAGGACACAGAAGACGTAAGTGGCTGGACCCCCAAGATCTCATGCGCACACACCACTGACATGAAACGTTGAGTCAGACTGCCAACTGGCCTGTACAGTAGTCAAATGTATAGGTCAGCACCCATAACAGGCTTGACAAATCATGTCATCTATTCATAGTCTGACTTGGCAGCAGTGTGTTTGTGTGGTACAATTTGCGTGCTAACACGGACACCTTTGGTCCATGTTATCAGAATCAGATTTATTGCCAATTAAGTTTGCACATACCAGGAATTTAGCATGGAGTGGTTGGTGCAGTAGCTAAGTTATAAGAGAAAAGAAGACAATAGAGTATAAAGTTAAATGGAACAATCCTAAAAAATAGAATAAACTTAAGTTAAATTAAAAATATACAGTATAGAATAAAAATACAATAATATTCCAGTTGATGTGTCTTGTTCACTAAGCTAGCTGTTTCCTCACTAGCTGCAGTTGGCTGCACTCTTAAATTTACATGTTACATGTATCCAGCAAGCTTGGCTTTTATTACATATGGTCATACTTTTCTTGACTTTTTGGTGCATTCACAGTATAAAGGCCCTCCCAGCTTGTATCCACAACAGTTCAAGCCTAAATGGACTATGTATTGTCAATATTTTAGCAACGCGTCCCTGTTTTTCTGTATCCCCTGTAAGTTGAGGCCAACTGTGTGTCACCAGCATCCAATATGCCCTTTTTTGGTGATCTCTAGAGGGGAATGAATGTTGCTATAACCCCTTCTTGCTCTTTTTCCTCTTTCGTTCTGTCACAGTCTTTCTCCCCCATCACCCATCTGTAAAACCCTGCTCTCAAATTTCTCAACCAGGCACATAATCTTTATAGTGGTTGCTCTTTCTCATTATTTTCATTGGTCCTGTTTTCTGTGCCATTATTCTCCTCTGTCTGTGTTTCCATTGGCCTTTCAGCGCCTGTCAGCCTCTGTCTCTGCCCCTCCTTTCTCCGGCCTGCCTTGCGGTCTAGCCATGGTCTGGCACTCAGTTGGGGTGATTGGACTCTCAGGGATGATATGCAAAGAAAGCCCCAGCTCATCAAAAACACTGGATTGTGGAGGCTGCAGGGCTCCATTACAAAGCCCCCGCGGTTACACGGCCGAGGCTAGCTTCAGGCTAGGGGATGAATTGCGAGATCAGTGGCTTCTCGACATGAACAAGAGAAGTCTCCATCCCTCCTCTCATGCTAGCGCTGCGTTCCCTCCCAATATATCCCATCTTGCTTATCGGGTGTACTACGGCCTCTCTGTCCACTCGTTCCACTGATGATTTAAGCCTTTAGCTACGGTGACCACGGCATCGGTTTATCTTTCTTTGCCCCTTTCAGGAATGCACCACCAAAGGAAATGCTTAACTTTTCCCCTGTACTTTATCCAAGCAGGACATATCTCTTAGCTGGAGGCGGCTTTCATTCTGCATGGCTGCCAGCCTTGCAGCTGTTCTCATTCTACAGCTCTTGATGGGCAATGCCACGCACAATTTACTGCAGCACTGGTGAAATGTACAGACGCACACGGTCTCGCCAAGCTCAATTTAAAAAAAAAAAAAAAAAAAAAGGCAGTTTAATGGCCGCAATGAACACAGCGGGACTAGCTCCCCCTCATGAGAAGACTTGTTAGAAGAGAGTTAACTGACTAGCCACCAGTGTATTAAAAGCTCACTTCCCTCATTTCCTTCCACTGTTCTTATGTAAGACTGTCTCATGACTCTTCCGGGCCGGCTCTGTGTCCGCTAGTGTGACCTGGGAGGCACTAATGCCCGAGTGGTGCTTGTGACTCACGTCGTCATATGGGAACATGGGCTCCATTCATCTGAAGTGGAAATCTTCCCCATTCTGGCTTTTCAGCAATCCAGCGTCTAGGATTCCACGAATGCCAATGTGGGCAGCATAGGACATGTCTGTCGTGCGCTAACGTTCACTTAACAGACCTTCTGTCGGCTGTGTGAGTTGTGCCAGCATTCTAAAGCTAACGCTGGGCTGCTGATACTGCTCTACTGCTCTGCACAACATTTTTCTTCCCTCTATACCTCCATCCTCCCGTCTGTCTCACAGCCCCTTCATTCCGGATTAGTTTAAGGTTTGTGTTGGAGGAGCGTACCACTTGCCTAGGAGAAGACTTTCATTCAACAGTGCAGTCTTGAGGGCTTGTTTGCATATCAAACATTAAGCAGCAACCTCCATGTGGCTAGCCCAAACACTCTCACTTCCTGAGAGAGAGCAGTATTGCGTGTATTCCTTGACATGGATGACATTCTCTACAGGCCATATCCCAGTGGAAGAACAGTCTCTGAACACGCTTGTAGATGTGCAAATGTTTAAATGCAGGTTGATGCTTGTCAGGCCTCTAATCCAAGTCATGTCTAGGGGTTGTCCCTGGACGAGCCTTGTGTGAAATGGGGAACAGGAGGCAGGGTTTCCCATATATAGATTTGTTTGTTGCAGTATAAGGCAGCCCCACGACAAATAGAAATTCCCCAGAGAATACATTAACAGTGCTTTGGCGTTGCGTTAAAACTTTTCCACTGCTTAATTCTGAACCTGGGCCAAACGCAAGGACTACTACTGATCTGTTGTAATAGAATTTTACAACTGGTTTATGGTCCAAACTTGCTACAGGGATCTCTCACAGTGTGTTTGCATTCGCATTGCACACTAATGTACATATCGTAATTGGCTGAAGTCAATCACATTTACATAATCAATGAGTCATTGTCAAACTCATCACCTATGAAGTAGACGTACCACAATCTGTACAGTGTCTAAGAGAATAAGCTATCTTAAAGACAAAACTGTTCTCGCTACATTAAGGGGAGAAGTCCCACTGTCGCAACGTCTTACAGGAATTATTGCCATAACCCGATGATTCTCAGTGGTTGGCAGAATCGTGCTCGCAGACACAGCCTCATCATGTCATTCCAGATAGCCGCTGGAGCGTGGAATCCAGCTCAAATGTTAGAAACCAGTCAGGAAGGAAAGCGATGTTATCCTGGCTGGGCGGGGCTGCCAGAGCTTCCTCCGGGCCGGCGTGCTCCCTAGATAGCCCGTCAGGAAACAGCAGGCAGGATGAGACGCATCCCAACAGCCTGACAACCCTTGGTCTCTGCCCACTGTGACTGTCACGGCTGAGGCCCTGACCAGAATAGTGCATTTCTTTTTATAGTGCTTTCTTTCTTGACCGTGGCTGAGTCAATCAATGAGTGAGATCGCAGAAAAAGCTATTTGGCAGATTCCAGTAACACCCTGCATATAGGTGGTTGTTTAGGTGCTTCTGCCGGGGATGTGGGTGAAGTGTGACCTGGGTGAAGTGTGACCTTTTTGCTTTAGTTATTTATAATAAAGTTATTTTATCCAGGTGAAAGGCCTCAAATGTCAAAGGAACCTAAAAGTTCTTTCTTTTCTTTTTTTTAAATGCGCCTGAGGTATAAATAATTTTTTTAAATTGTCTAACGAATCCATATCATGGTGAAATCAAATTTAGTGAACTTTTTCAACTGTCAACTGACCTCTCCTTTACTGTGTAACTGCACTACTGAGTCTCTTGGTCTCCTTTAGACCCATCAGATTGCACTTTATTAAGCCCTGTGCGGGGAAATGAGTTTCCACAAGCCAATAAGTGGCACGTTTAAAAAAGCTATTGATTTTATTTATTTATCTGTAAACGGATTACTCATCAGTATGCAGAAATAATATTTAGTTATGACTGCTTTAATTGTTCCCATCGATCTTCCTCCAGGTGCCGATGATCTTGGTGGGGAACAAGTGTGACCTGGAAGCTGAGCGTGTGGTGGGGAAGGAGCAGGGTCAGAACCTGGCCAGACAGTGGAACCACTGTGCCTTTTTAGAGTCCTCCGCTAAGTCAAAGATCAACGTCCTCGACGTGAGTTAACGCACACACAAGCCCCACTGTGAGCCCTGCCTGGTTTTTGTTATTCCCATTTGTGATGTGTTGACGATGATCTACACATCTTTTAAACCAATAAAGGTGTTTGATCTGAGCTCTGTAGTGTTTGCATGTAATGAGAACAGCCGTGTTTTGCCACTGAGCCACACCCTAGTCAAAGCGACTGTATGTGGACGTGTGTCCCTTTTTTTAAGGAACTGTGTGTAAGGTACACTGCTGTTTTACGTCTGCCTTTTTTATGTAAGGATAAAACGAGTCTAGCGGTGGCATCCACTCATTGCCTCTGCGTCCCGTCTTGTCTTTTCTGCTCTCCCTCTCCTTTAGATCTTCTATGACCTGGTCAGACAGATAAATAGGAAAACGCCAGTGGAAAAGAAGAAGGCAAAAAAGAAATCCAATTGTGTCCTGCTTTAAAGATCCCCTATCCTGCCCCAGCAGCAGCTCTGAGCCAGGTGTGTGTATTTTAAAATCTGTAATCCTTACTGATTAACCCATTAAGACCGGATGCAACATTTGCACGTATCTCCCTTTTAAGGCCGGGTGCGAGTTCTGTGTCCTTCTTCCTTTTTAAGAGATGAGACGTGAGCGCGTACTAGATATCATATCATCTAATACGTGACCAATTAAATGCATCGTTATTTCATGTTTGAATTTTTGCATTTTTTCAGAAAACCCTCCGGTTTTAGGCGGTTGTTTTCACGCAATGCGTTTTAGAATGCGTTGACAGCACTTGACAATGAAGGCACACACAGACCTAACTATTTATCAGGTTATGATCCATGTACAGTCTGCTACCTTAGCTAGCATTACTTGATAGGATGATGTTATCAACATTATCACAAAAATAAAGCCTTAATTTCCCCCTTTTAGTATACACATTCAACTGGGTATCGCTGGGTGTGGTAGCTTAGGGTTTCTGATTAAGCTACTGGGTGGAGTAGCATTCTATTTGAGGTGTCACAACATCTCACGCCCTCTGTCATGTTGGTTGAGATGCTCGTTTGCGCTGATGTCGCTTACTGTGCTCTGTCATGCTAGGAAATGACCGCTACCATTTACTTAATTTGCCTACAGCCAAGCAATTTGTAAACAGGACTAAATAACACCAGACTCCATTAAACTAAAACAGAGTCAAATAGGGCCATGTGCTTGTGTCGCAAGTTAATGTGAGTTTTCTTTTGTATCAGGCAATGTCTTTACTGCTTGTTGCTCACTTAAAGGGAGCGGCAAGTCTGGATTACAAATGTACCTGGTGTCTTTTGCGATCTATCCATGTGATCGTGTGACTCCATGGATATATCAGCTCATATGGTGTGTATCTAGGAAGTTTTATTTTTATAACACTCCTGTGGTTGGCAACTCATGACAGTTCCTTTTTAATAGTTTTGTATATCTGACTCAAATCTAGAATTGCGGGAAGTGTGTACTTTTGCAAACTTTTCCCTCTCTTGCTACTGAATGAATGAGTCACAGATTGATGGCTGGATCAAATGAATTCTCTCAGCGCGACTTTTTATTACCTAGTATCAAATACAATTAGGTCATTTAGCAGACACTTTTAACCAAAGCATCTTACAATTACATGGTGCTATTACATGGAGCAGATAGAGGTTATGCATCTTGCTCAAGGATGCTTACAGGTAGGCCAACTTTGGGGCTCAAACCCACGACCTTCCGGCTGGGAGTCCAACACCTAGACTAGACTATCCTGCCCCCTATCATAGTGTCATACTGACTGTTTGTAGATAAAAACAAGGAAACTATTTTAAAGCACTATTCTCTATACTATCTCTAGCCTTTTTCTGCAATGAAAGGTAACATATTGCTTTAGCAATGTACAAACTGACGGACAGTCAAAACATTCTTTCCATATCATGTATAAAGCAGATGTAAATTTATATTTCTTATTGCCAATATAGTCACATCATAGTTTTACCAGAAATTTCTTTACTGGGTGACAGTTATTAGGTTTGAAGTAGACTTCAGTTTTATTGGAGGTAATGAGGGCATACCATATTTGGCATACCGTTTACCTTATTGGGCCATTCATATTTCTAAACATTTGTGCTAGTGAAGCTGAACAGTCTTCTGTTAGTTTAGAAGCCTTCATATTGCCCAGAGAGTCACTGTGGAAAATGCCCCCAATCTGACTGACTGTGATGCATTTTTTTCCACCAAACAAATGAGTAGCAGGGAGATGAAGTAACTAGATTGGCTCTCCTTTAACTGGTGGGCCTGGAGTCAAGCCCCTGTGTTGGCAAACATCTGGCCAGCTGATGTGTTACAGAGCAAGATGTTGTTTTTTTCCCATCTTCAGAGCTAATGAGGAGCACAACCGTAATAAGTATTATCATTAAAAGCATTCCTTCTCTGTATCAGTGCGTTAGTCCCACTGCAGCTTTCTAAATTAGATGTTTTCATCGGGCCATTGTTAAAGCAGGGCCTCATTGTTTCTGAAAACTGCACTACTGGTCATATGACTGGGCCTTCATTTGTGTTGTTCACACTACAGTCACAGTCTCCAAGTAATTACACGTTTGGACCTTGAGGCATATCGTTGAACCTCAGTGTTGTAAAGAATCTTAACCGGTGCAGCATATGTAATGTAGTTGTGGTATCACCTCTTCATTTTTACACGCTCCAGAAAAATATGTTCGTAAATAAACACATGGGGGGTTAGTGGCACAGATATGCCACAGTGCAAAAACACCACATCCGCATGGCTGAACCACCAAGTTTGTTCAGCTCTCACAATCGGTCCATCTGCGTTCGTCAGTTAGAGTGGTTTAGGAGAGTGTGTGTGAGCAGGGGACTCTATTGGCAGGCCCTTGGGCGGTATCTGCCCCCCACCACCACACACACACTCTCTCTCTTTCTCTGGCCAGCCCAGTGAACCAGCACTAAAGGGATTACAGTCTTAGTGCTCCACTGCTCACAACACATCAGCTGCTAAACTAGCAGAGAGGTAAGGAAGTTAGTGAGCCAGGCTGCTATGGGACAGTGACACTAAAACGGGCATGTCGGAGTAGTAAAGCGGTTGTTTTTTAGTGCGTTTACAGTGAGAGCTCGCTCTCATTTGAAATCAGGGTGGCGTGTTGAAAGTGTATTCAGTCTTCCGAGGGTTTCAGTTCCTCTTTTTTCTGAGGGTTTCAAATTCCTCTTGCCCTTTACTGTATAGGTGTTCTGTTTTTCACTTGTAGTTGGTATGTTGTGTATCCTACAATATTGTATCCTAGGCTTCGTATTGTGCGTAACCTGGTGCTTCCCACCAATACACACACACACAAGCCAAGATAACCACCCCACCTTCTGTAGAAACACCAGAGTGGGAGTGGCCCACCTTCTCACTGGTTTCAACCAAACAACATTGTGGTTTTGGCTCAGAGAGGCATGCCCCCCTCCGGTACCTTCGCAGTTGTTTCAACACAAGCTGGGGTGATCCGTTGCAGTCTTGGGGTTGTTATAACACGATCCTGGAGTGTCCCTTTTTAAGAGGTCCTCTGTCAGCATATCGACACTCTGATTCAGTGTCTTGCTCAAGGACATGTCAACAAGATAATTGCATCATATAATGGCGTCTGACTAAAATGTGCCATCTCTCAAAGCCTATGCTACACTGCTGACAGTGATTTCTACACTTCATTTTTTGGCAACTGGAAGGACTTAAGCCTGGATATGAAAATCCTGTTGTCTGGAACCCTTTATGAATATGCTTTTAGACATCAAGCACCCTTCGTAGTGTCAATATAAAACATGGCTGCTTGCTTATAAGCTAAGGTAACATTTTACTCATGATTTTTATAATTTTTTAGTGCACTGGACGCACAAGCTATTAGCCATTTCACGTGCTCTGCTCTTTACATGCATTGTTATCATGACATAAAATCTCAATAGTTTTTATTTAAGAGGAGGTGGAACCAATCGGAAACATTCGCCAGAGTGCCTGTCCCCTAGATTGTAGATCTTGCTGAATCTTGCTGCGTAGGTTAGAGAAGATAAGAACTGCACTTTACTTTGTATCGGTGTTAAATGTGTGTCAAGGGAGAGGGGAGTAGCTGTTTCTCATAGGGCCACTCCCTCCCCCTGGTTACCTCACTCACAGCTGGCCACACTTCCTGCTCTCTTACTTGGAGCTCTTGGAGATGTTATTGTAGTGTAAGCTACAGAGGGGACAAGAGTGGGTGGGAAGTTCGTATGCGCAACACCGGCTTTTACTGGTACCACTGTGTTGTCTTTCGTTTTACTGTTGTGTTTTTGTTTTTTCATTTGCCGCTGGGCTGAGGATGTAATGTGGCAGTATGGCCAATAGAGGGCAGTTAGAACACACTTAAGTGGCATTTACTGTAGGCTATGGGTATACTTTATATCATCCATGAAAAGGATACACACATTATTGGAAGTGATTACCTGTATCTCACATATAGGTAGTACTTCTGCCTTTAAGTCCGTTGAAGTGCATAATCCCCATTCGTCATTTCTAGAAATAACATCTGTCTTATCCTTTCCGCTTTTAGAATGCTGTAATGAAGAACTGTTGCCCTGATTGGAACTTGCCAGCATTCCGACGGGGGGGGGGGGGGGGGGGGGGGGGGGGGGGGGGGGGGGGGGGGGGGGGGGGGGGGGGGGGGGG
>JAODLI010000020.1:1319160-1335741 GCA_027575585.1 Percopsis omiscomaycus
TTTTTATTATTTACTATGTGGAATATCGCAATATATCGCAATATGTAATGTATCGCAATGTATCGTGATATAATCGTGTCGTGACCCTTGTATCATGATACGTATCGTATCGTGAGGTCCTTGCCAATACCCAGCCCTAGTAACAAGTACATAATTATAGAAGTATATGTGGTGTCAATTCATAGATCTGAAAAACAGCCAATAATAATAATAATAATACTACAAATTGACAAGCTGAAAGTAGTGTAACTCACTCATTCAACTTGTAGATTTTTTCCGAGAAGAACACTTCATCTAGTAGCTTGTGAATGTTCCGCCTCTCAGCGGCCAGCAACACGCCGTCATTGGCTAAAATTCCCAGACACGTTCCTGCGTGGCCAATGGCTTCCATGGCATACTCCACCTGATACAGACGGCCTAACAAAGGCACACAGTACGCTCAGAAGAGGACATGTGTCCTCTTCGGATAGCACTGTATATTTTTCTGTATATGCTAAATAGCTTGCACATATATGCATAAATAGGCAAATATATCAATATACAAAGATGTCCTACAGTTGTTAAAGGAATACCATATGGGTAAAATAGGAGGTAGTCATTCATAATCGTTTACAACAGAGGTGCAAATTGTGCATGTACATCATAAAATATTATTTAAAAATATTATTAACTGTGGTTGAAACACAAAATTGGGATATCATTATTTGAAACCACAATTCTGACCTTCTGGAGAGAAGATAGTCGTTCGTGAATCATATCGCCGGGACTGAAAGATAACAGGTTAGTTAGTCTTTCCTTTTTTATACAATGCTAAATAGAAAATAATAAAAATGAACACCAGACATGAACAGATGCTTAGCCCTGGGTAAATGTTAAATTAAAAGTTATATTGTGTGCCCTCACAGGCTTTTGAAAATTTTTCCTTTTAGTAAAATTATTCATTGATTAAATAAGTGTAAATAATAGGGTATAAAAGCCAATTCAACATGCTGTGTGTTTTCAACAAGGGGACTATCTCACCATTTTGCAGATTGCAGTCCAATCTGGTTGCTAGAGCAGAAACAAATATCAGGTTATTTATGGTCAGATAGCAAACATAAACTTATGCTAAACTATATAGGCTTTAAAAAAAAGGTACGGCTGAGAACATTTTAATGGAAACCTACTAAGATACCTGTTACAACTGATAATGAAACTGAAACTGCATGTCCACAACCCTAACCCAAGATGTGATATCAAATAGATTAGCATTACTGCTACTACCGGTACACGACAATAATAACGACATATAATACCTTGCAGTTAAATCAATTTGATGAGACTGATTTAATATTTCAAAGATCATACATTTTGACATTTTGCCCATATGCTTTCTCACACTCAAGAGAAGCAAGCTAATGCTACCAGTAGCCAATACGGTAACTAGGATAAATGAAACAGCAAAAATGAAGTGAAGTACCGGCAACAAAACCGGTCCACTTCAGATTATATCGATTAGCAAATTTGTATTATTTTCCACTTTCTTAATAACAATAACTTCCATCCAAACAAACTAAACAAGCAATTAATATGTACAAATCAACTGCTTACCGTATAAGTATTTCTGCTTCTTACCGAGTGGATGAACGAACAAGCAACTTGCCCCCAAGATAGATCGCGCCTCCTAGTGTTGTGGAATGAAGTACCATATAGTGCGGAAACTATATACTTACTTTTATGAAATCACAAACGATAAACACAACTTACTGATAAACCGCCAACTTGAACTAACTAACTAATGTTTTAATTTCAATTTGAAATTTGGCATGATATAGAACTAGCCTATTGCCTACTATTTTAAACTGAACTTTGGTTGATTCTGGTCACATGGACACAGAACATGAAATAAAATCATAAGCAGCACGTCAATATTAAACCATTCTACATCAATGCCACTGCGTAGGCTATTGCTGTGCACCATTGGTAGAACATATAAATAATAACTACACCAGATAAATAAATTAAACATGAATTAGCATAGTGCAAGTTCCTGTAAGTCTTTGGTTTTGAGGGTTAGGCTACTATCGGGAGTAAAGAGGGTAGTGAGTCAGTGAATTTCAGTTTGTGAACAATAGGTGGCATCACTGTCATGCCGTCAAATAGCCTAAGCTCTACTACTCAATTTTAAATGTATACGAGCGGTAATGTCTGAACTGTCTGGCCATTCAGAATCAGAAAACTCGATTATATTCTTATTGATTCATTACGATTGACCGAGAGTCCGCGAATTATACCTCATATGTAGCCTATTAGAGAATTGTATTCTGTCTGCGGGCATGGCTGTATACAAATGAATAAATCCCTTCTGCTGCGTCTGTGAGCTCTGCCGGCGATTTCATATTTTTCCCAACAGGCTGACATCTTACCTTGACTTTTAAACGGCCCGGTTTGGCATTTCAATTGGAATACAATTGGAATACAATTAGAATAGGCTACATATTTAGTCCTATTTAGGAAATACCCACCCAGATAGGTTGGGACCCTAAATCTCGTGAAATGTCTCCTTCCTACAACTACTTTGGTAGTTGTACATAGGCCTACATTCCTTCTTTTCTTTACTCTGCTCACTATTAAACAAAACACCTGCACTGCTGAAGTGTCCTCAGGCTAGATACCAAATCCCCACAAACTTGTATTGACCCTTGGTGGGCTTTGACATCCCTGTTGAGGGGTACAAAAATAGAATTTATTCTATGGGTATCAAGATAACATGCATGTAATGTATGTAATACATTTTATAACTATAATAATGAAATTTGATATTTAAGTAGCCTACACCAAACCTTCTAAAATTACTATTGTTTTAAAATCTTTTTTTTGTCACACAAGCCAAGGTTGGCAAATTCTGACAATTTATCATGAGATTGTCAAAAAATAATCACCTTCTCACATTGCTCTCTGGAGACTGGCAAAGGGCCACAAGAGTTCCAGAGCCTCAGTGGACAAACCTCATTGAAGAACCCATTCCACCACACTGTTTAAATTATTGTTCATTATGATATCTGTCATATAAAGCTGCTTCTCAAATACACTTGGATGTGCCTGAATAAACGTTATATAACCGCTTTGGTTTCTTTATGATTTTAGACGCCTGAAACAAGCTTAATTTTTTTTTACCTTTGTGGGCTGAAATTAGAAAAATTTAGAAGCCAAAACCAAATTATTAATAATTTTAGTTTTCAGGATTAATCCCTTTTTAGAAAACAGACCCATTGTTTAGACAAGCTGACTAACAGCTAAATGATGGACGTAAGCTGTCAAATCTTCTTTATGCTTTTAATTGTTTGGTACTAAAAGGGCTTATGTTGTAATAATTCTATCACTGTGTGTTGCAAAGGTTGCTCTAAACACTTTTCATTGGCACCTAAACCCCTTTAGCAGTAGCAACGTTTGCCCAGGTGAAATATTGCAGGCTGTGGTTGCCAACTACTGATCGCCTCAGAGAGCACGGCTCCAGAGACAATATGTCTCTGCAGTTTACAATCCATGACAGTGACCTCAGAGAGTCTGCATGCTTTCGGTTCTCGGTGGGACATTAAATGACTTGGACTTGAGTCTGTTTATGCCATTATGGATGTGGTTTCACAAATACTACAAATTCACTAGATCTAATACCACCAATGAGGAGGTCCACACGGTTTAATACATGTTTATAAAAAAGTTGTTCAAGTAACATGAAATGAGACAGAAGGTGATATTTCTATATTTCTAAATGAGGATATAATAAAATATGGCTGTATATGGCCATCCTGGATCTCTCTTTCTAACAAACAAACAAACATATGTAAAATAGTGTCAGAACACTATTTTACATATTTTAAATGATTATTAGATGGCTTTGCAGTCACATTCTCCTGGCCCCACCATTTGACTCATCCCTGTCTTTTTTCCCACACAGCCACCCCTTGCCCTCAGCTATAGTGTCCTTTTCTTTAAATGTGAAGCGCCTGTCTGCTTGGACACCAATGCTGGCCTGGCAATGATGTGTTCAAAAGAGCCCCCTGACACGGAGTTGTATTCCAACTTTCAGGGCCAAGGGGAGGATTTCCTTTTGAAAATGCCTGCCTGGTAAATATGTCATTGAGCTGGAAATCGATCCAGCAAAAAACAGGCTGGATGTTTTCTAAACTGCCAGAGGAGTACGTTTTTTCTTCTTCCCCTCACCGCAAGTGCACGTAGGAGCGCTAATGTAGCACCGTTGCAGGTATTGCCTGACATACAGTATACCTTACTGAAAGGTGCTTGTGAGAGCAATCAGCCTGGAGCAGTTTCTCAGACTCACTACTAAATCTATTCCAATGGGATTCACAGTTCTGCAGTGATCGTTAGCCTATAGGAGGAGTTGAATTTCACTTAGAGCCCCAGTGGTGACATCGAAAGTGTGACGACAGTGACCTTTCTTTTTGACTAGGAGATACATGGAATGCTCACTGGGATATCATCCTTTGTCAGATAGGCTACCATTGACCCATGCCTAGAACCTATTTTTCCTTCATCTAAATCAGCCCCCCCCCCCCCCCCCCCCCCCACCCCCAAAAGCTCTTCTGTTCACGCCATTCTCTACCCCTCCTTCTACAGCTGTCCTGACATTTTTGTGGGCGGTTGAGGTTTCAAAATGCAAACAGTAAGCTTGGGCTGAAATGATGCGTTCTAAGGGGGCACAATGATGCAAATGAGGAGTGCACCTTTTAACAAATGATAAATCATGTTTGTGGATTTGTAATACATTTCTTACCTATCCAGAACATTGGAGATGTTCCATAAGGCACCGTAGCTCACATTCAGGGAAAAAAAAGAAAGAAATAACACATAGAAATTGGCAAGAACCTTTGATATCTGGCAAAAACGCATTATCCATTGATCTGAAATTCACCTCCCCTAGATCAGTATTCATTGCTGAACATGGCGAGTTGTGCAGGAGGAGGATAAAGTGACGGAGAGCAGAAAGGAGAGAGAGAGAGAGAGAGAGAAAGAGAGGAGGCGGGGAGAGGGAAGGAGAGAAAGTGAAGTGGGTGGGGGGGGGGGTTATAGTGGGGCTGGGTAGGAGGGGTGGGGGTTGTAGCACAGTGATTTCAGATT
Source organism: Percopsis omiscomaycus (assembly GCA_027575585.1). Lineage (NCBI taxonomy): Eukaryota > Metazoa > Chordata > Actinopteri > Percopsiformes > Percopsidae > Percopsis > Percopsis omiscomaycus. The sequence continues at coordinate 1,324,279 of JAODLI010000020.1, forward strand.
TACTGTTTGAGTACAGTTTTTCCATAAAGACTGGCTCACGTCATGCGGCCCGGCCATGCCTAGTTCTGCTCTCATAAAACTAAAGCCCGTAAATGAACGCAACACACATTATACTCACATGCAGGTATGTGTGCTGCAGCCAGACATAAAGTATACTATATTTCTTTGCGCACGTACACACACACACACACACACACACACGCACACACTGATTGAGCGGTCAAGTGGCGAATGCTCTTTTAGTCAGCTGAGTGGCTTGCCCTCAAGCAGCCTGGCAACCATTCAATACCATTTACCTCCAGGCTGGGAAATAATATTGATATTCATAAATGCAGCCAGTAAAGGAAAAAAGAAACACACACACACAAAAAAAAACAACCCAGACAATAGACAGTGACAAAGTTATGCACCACATTTGGGGTATCATATTACTCTCACCAAACTGAATGGAACATTTATTACTGTAAATCTCGAGATACAACAGCGAACCCGAACACCAGCGTCGCTGTGCTAGCACTCAACGCTTAGGCAGCGTAGCCGGGCGCTTATTCTTCCCTGAGTGCTGCGTTCCATTAACAGTCCAGGAGTCACCAGGCCTTGCCTTGGAAACAACACAGTGGCAAAGCGTGTTCCCTTTACAGTATGTGCCATTAGTGTTTTCATCCTTCCATCGATCCACCTGCATTTAGACCACATACGTAGCATGAATAGCATGGGAGCTGCTGTGAAGCAGCAAGCCACTGATCTCATGTCTCCCCGGGTGCTCATTGAAGTGCCATTCATTGTTACCTGGTTTGTCGCTTCGAATTCACTTCCTGCTGTATTCTGCATTAGGATGACCCCGCTTTTCTCAAATACAGCAGTGCGCTGGACCTCCCGCTAGTAATGTACATCTAAATCACGACTTTGGAAATGCTACTCCAAATATCACTTAATACAATTTGAATTGTTGATCTGTTTTTAATTAAAAAATGTACTTAAGTAGTCCATTCCCTCAGTCTGTCCACTTGCATGCCGGAGCAGTCATCCTCAACCAATATAGATATTCTTAGATGCTACATCCAATTGGTCTTTAATCTACAATTTATTTTCCGTATTTTGAGCCTGAAACAGCAAACCCATATGGTTTTGTGGGTTAAAGCCCGTCATTCGCTCCTCCGTCCCGCCAGCCAACCTGACGGAGGACCTGATTGGTTCTGACAGAGCTCCGGCTTCCCGGCACTGTCGGCGGCGGCGAGCTCTCTGAAAGCACCTCGCAATTAACACAAACTCATGTTCAATACCTGCGAAACACCCACCCGACGGCAGCTGTTACATCGGCAGGTACATTTGAATATGAACTGAAAGGTTACGACCCTCCGAGGGGGGTGGGGGCGGGTGGGGGGGTGGGGGGTTTGAGCAGAACGAGCAGGGGAGAAATGTCAACGTGAGAATGGCAGGAAGTGTGTTAGTGACAAGGAAAAAGCTGCCCCTGGTATTTTAGAGCCCCGACGAGTAAAAATAGGGCATTGGGCAAGAAGGCAGGAAGCCGGTGGAGCAGGGCCTCTAGTAGGAATTTCTTCTGGGGAGCAAAGATAAGGGATTTAACTCCCTCCTGTCTGGGCCAGCCCACATTAACATCGGCGTGTGATCACTGATCATTTGTGTGTAGAGAGGGAACACAGGAGGAAGAGATTGCCGAATTGAACGAATGATTTGACTGTGCGCGCGTGTCCGTGTGCAGGGGGGTGTTGGAGCACGTTAGTGTACAATACATTGTGATAACTTGACTTCACACTCGCCGCAGCATTGAAACCACTATTTAATTAGGTCAGGACTTGCAATGGAAAAAAAACCAAACGCACGCACACACATACACTTAGGTAATAGCCGCGGGATGGAAAGTACCTTGTGTGAGAAGCTGAGGTTCTCAGGTTAAAGAGAATGGAAGTCAGACAATAAACAGTGGCCTTATCAGACGCCGGGCAGTGCTTCCAACCTGATAGCCTACCCTATCACTCTGGCTATTAGAAACCTACTAACTTGAGTAGGACTGGACTGGGACAAAACTAAGCTTACCAGTGGTTCTCCAATTTTATGACCCATGACCCCCCCCAAAAACACCTTTTTATTTTAAAGATGTTATTACTTTTGCTTTTATAAATCAAAATGAGGCCCAGTGAGACTTGATATCATTGTGTTTCACAATAGATGGGGAGAAAACAATTATAATTGTATCGTTGGTACTTAAGGGTTGTCAAACTCCGGAACTTGAGAAGGGGTGTTAGCAGAGAAAGTAGAGCAGTTTCTTGAAAACAAAGAAAACTATCTGTAAACAAGACTTGTTTGTGTCCCGAGAACCCTCCTGTCCTAATTTTTGAAAGTGTTTTGTTTTAACAGACAGTTCCCCTATGCGTCTGGCCTCAATTTCTCGTAATCTTGCTCTGATATTGACACTATGTTGTCATTAATATTGTTTCATGTTCCCTTTCTGTTATCTGTTTTGTTTCATCGTATGGTTTATTGTCGTCTCTTTGTCTCTCTGTCATGTTATTTATACGTTTTAACTGTTCCCCATCCTCTTTGAGAATTTTGCCGTTTTGCCATTCTTATCAATAAGAATTTATACTTGATTGACAGGTCTTTCCAAATAAATGTTTAAAGGGATACAGTACAGTCTCTGGCCACTGGGAGGCAGATCATTAGAATCAATTTTTTGTACAACAGGCTTAAAAAAGGCTCTGGTAATATGGCAAACTTTATATAAAACCAAGTTGATTTCTGCCCTCTCACAGAAAAGTTGCAGCATATGAAACCCTGAATTGCATCAATAGGAAGTACGGTATAAATGTTCTTATCTGTTCCTATTGTGTCCAGTTGCTCATATTGGGGACACAGCCTTCCTCCCAGCAATGTTACTATATAAGACAACCTGAAAACCCCACTATGTCTGTCTGCATGTGAGACAGACATGCAGACAGACCTGCATGTCTGTCTCCCTTTCTCTCTTTCTGTATTCACCTCCCTTTCGTTTTCTGATCCCCTATCTTTCACTCACACACTGCATTCTCTCTCTCTCTCTCTCTCTCTCTCTCTCTCTCTCTCTCTCTCTCTCTCTCTCTCTCTCTCACTCTCTAAGTGATTGCTACATTTCATCTCATGGTAAATCGGCCGTTGGCCCGGCGAGCTATCATTATGCAAATGATGGCAATTCAATTTCAGTTGGTCGGAGGGGGAATTTCTAATTAGAGTAAGGCAGAGCACTCAAGATGGAGAGAGAGACACGCAGAGAGACAGAGAGAGAGAGAGAGGTGTAAACAGGTGGAGGGAGAGAGAGAGAGAGAGAGAGAGAGAGAGGTGCATTGGGGGTGGAGTAGTAACCCAGTCCAGTCAGTACCTGCATGAGAGTTGTAGTCCTCTGGTTCTCAAACTGTGGGTCGGGACCCACGAGGGGTCGCAAGATGCTTTTAGGAAATTGATAGGGGGATTGATTGTCATCCAACATACAGTTCAATTCAATTAATACAGTTACATGATCTTACATGATCCAGTGGCAGACTACTCCATTTTCCCAGATTAATCCAGCAGCAGGTACAAAATTGCAATTATTGCAATTGCTTATTGTAGGTCCAGACTCAAATGAATTGTAATCAAACAGATGGCAGTACCTCTGTTAAACATGGGGAAGACATGATGCTCTGCTACATTGGTGTCAACGTATTGAAATACTGTTTGACTCATCCATTATTTCTGTTATCTTGTCAACCCTTGCCCTGTTGGACGTTCCCTTACATTCACACTGATGTTATAAATAAAGTGTGTTGTGACAGCTTGCGAAGAGCTTTACTCTTCACAATGACAAACGCCGCACAAAATGAACACGGAATTATCATTATCATGTAATATTACTTAACTTTATAATATTCTATTTCCTTATGGGTAAGAAATATCTTGACGATATAGGAAAATATGACTATGCTAATGAAACCCTAATCTTAGCAGAACAAATAATATGTATATTTTTGGCGAGCTACAGGTGTGTGATCAGCATACAAGCAAAGTTTTTTTTGTACTGTAAGCATTTATCTTTCCAGGTGAAGAATATGAATTTATTGTGAAGTGAACTTTAACACATGAATTTATCAATTAGTTTACTTGTTTTCACTTCATTTCACCTCCGATCAATAGGGGCAGGGAACATCTGACTAATGAAGCTGTGAGCTTGTTTCTGTTGTTCTATATTCATCAGCGCAGGGGGACAGCATGTTCCCAAAAGGGGGGGGGGGGGGCAAAAAAAAGGAAAAAAGCTTTTCTGGCAAAGAGCCACATGACATATCCTGGCTTCTTTGGTCTAAACACTTTCTTTTTGATTAAGTGAATGTGCTCTCTTTGCATGCGTTTGAGGGGTTTTGTTTGCATACACAAGTTGGTCATGTGCGTCCGTGTCTGCGCGCATGTTTGGGTTTGTGTTGGGGGTGTGCACGTTTAGTTAACATTCTTCTTTTTTCTTTTTTCTTTATCTGTCGGTTGATGTGTCTCAATATTATGCTGCGTGGGTGTTCAACTGTACCGCACGTCCACGCCTGCGCACGGGTGGCTATAGTGTCTATCATCACAAATGCGCACAAGCACACAGGCAGGCGCTCTCTCTCACGCGCACGCTCACACGCGCACACACGCGCACACACACACACACACACAAACACACACACAAACACACACACACACACACACACACTGACACAGAGCAGAGGATTCAGCTGAGATCAGCAACTCACCCTGGGCTGTCAAATATTCTGTCAGCACAGCCTAAGAATCACAATTGGACTCTTTGGGAGGCATTAATTCAAAGCACCGTAACAATGCTCTCTGAAACCAAATCAACTCTGCTTGTAGTCAGCATATCAGCTTGCCACTAACTCTCTCTCTCTCTCTCTCTCTCTCTCTCCCTTCCTATTTCTGTCTCTCGGTCTACTTATACTGTATAAGTGCTAGCATCTAGCATAGACAACTTGACATCTTCCACAGCTCAGAATCTATAAAAGTAAATATATTATCTGAGGTAAACACATCTGAAGTGCACATTACCGAAGTGCACGTGAAACATAATCTTGTGATTTTTTTTTATTGCTGATGTATAGATCAGGTGTAATGTTTGCTCGAAGACTGGGCTGAGTTGCAATAGTAGCAATAGCCTTTCTATTCTGACACGTTAAATCAGAAAAAAATAACATGTTACTGTTTTTGGTTGGTTTTGTTTTTCACATAAACCTGAAACATGCAGTATTTTATTTTGGCAAAGCAAACCATTTTCGGCTACGTTGTATTTTTGTCATTGTATTCACAAAATACATAAAATATTATATTCAAAAAATTGGAACATGGCATGAGTTAATTGTTGTTATTCTGATAGTTAGCCTAAACCAGGGGTACACTAATACACGTCTTTTAGTCCCATCACACTCAATTTCCTAACAATTACAATTAGGTCATTTAGCGGATGCTTTTATCCAAAGCGTCTTACAATTACTAACGTCCTGCTTTTTAAAAAGTACATTAAAATGAACTAGTGTGTGTGTATATAGGCTGTTTGTGTATCAGCTAAACCTTTCCCAATCATCTCAGACCAGCTGTTTGCCTCCTATAACAGTAGTAGTTTTAGCCAGATCACAGCAGCGCTGTCTCTGCCTGTCACTTGCATTGTTGCAACACTGAGTCTGCCTCATAAAAAAGATGAGGCTTTTCAAAGCAAAATAAATGAAATTGAAAATGTTCTCTTTTTTTCCCCTCTCTGTGTCTGTGAAAGAAAATGGCTCTACACTTTATTAATGTGCTTCATCTCCCTGGCTTTTGTGTCAAACACAAATGGGCAGGTGTGTGCGTGTGCGTGTGCATGTGCCTGTGTGTGTGTGTGTGTGTGTGCTATATCTGTAAAAGCTAGCCTTGAAAAGATTTATAACGTTAAATCTTTGTATTGTAAAATAAGAGCCTTCAGCACTGTACTGCAATATACTGTATGTAAATAACATAGATACCAATTCACCTCATTCTGTAATCAATATGAACAAAGTATCACAGCCATGATGTCCAGTTACTGGAGAGTTGTTCAGTAAACCAATAAATGCTCAATCTAAATGTACCACTTTATCTTTTTACTGGTCTTGTAAAATTCAATACCCCAGATGTTGTGGGCCTAAGCTTTATACATTCTCCATCCACTTTAGGGAACAGCCCCGTATGGCTCCATCTAAACCATTAAAGTAATCGGGAAGGTAAAGGAGAGTGAGCAGATGCCATGATGGATGGTTAGGAGAGATACAGAGAAAGGAGAATTAAACCTCACAGAAAGAAGAGAGAGAATCAGACATAGAGATGGAGAGAAAAGCTGATGTCACGGGTCTATTTACAGCTTCCAAGTATACACAGCAGATGTCTCCTATTGTTGCATTGTGCCCCAGTGTAAATTACACAGTGTTGACCGAAGGAGGCTCACAAACTGCAGCTATCTGGGCCATATAAACAGAGGATATGGCAGCACGAGAAGGGTGGAGGCCCAATGGAGTAGAAAAGAGAAGAGAGAATGAGATAAAGAGATATAACAATAACAGGGAAAACATACAAAATTCTTGGTAATATTAATCCTTATTTTCCTACCCAGAGTGCAGTTATGCATACTTACATTTAAATGAACTGATTCACCAGAGAAGCAGTTATAGTCTGATACGGCTTAATTAATATAAAATGACCATGACAAGTTTATGCTAACTTCAAACTACCGCAGGACAGACTTAAATGATTCTATTAAATGAAACACATTCTTTAGATAGCTAAGGCATCAGAACAAATTACAGTTCTATAGCTATAACAGATGTACACATGTTTCTAAGCATGTTGCCTGCACCATAATACTTGTCATGTAATGTTTCACCCAGCTACAAATAGCAGCATTATAAAGATATTCCGCTGCAGTGATGTGGTTTCTTTTTCATTTTTCAGTTGGGTTTTCTGGACTACATTTAGCTGAAGAGAGGTTTTAAATCCATCTTGTTAAATATTATTTATTTGTCGTACGCATGAATGAGGAACACATTTCATTGTTCATATTTCTGTTATTGACTTATTCAAGAATCGTTGGTGATGAAAGATTGTGAAGATTGTATGAGAAAACGATAATTGTCTATGCACTGCATTTCACCAGTAACAGGGACATAAACAGGGACAGACGTACTGTAACTAAGGAAAAGGTATATGAAATACTCTTATGTATCCCTGTATGTATCCCTAGCGGTTAGCTAGTTAGTAACGTCCTCCTAGAATTAAAGAGAGAAATGACTGATAAAGGAGTTTGTCTTAACTATGGGAAGGTATGCTGGCCTTTTTTTAAACTACACCAGGATTTACAATTCACTTCAAGGTTGGGGTTTTTACTACCTTGACTCCTGTCTTTCCTTCAACATAAAAACGTAATGTGCGTTAAACTATATATAGGTTGCCATCAGAAATCAAAATTGCAGAACCCTGCAAACAAGTGATAACTCAAACTGTTGTTTCAGATAAAAATGAAAACATTTGAAATGAAAATGGTGTTCAGGAGATAACACAGTTTGTATACCAGCGATGTAGAGAATGTAGGACAATACATATAATTTATCCAGTCCAGTCAAATCAAATCCAATAAGACAAGTGAAAAACAAAACAAGTTTCATGTCTTGCTGCAATCCAAACCAATATGCTGTCAGTGTTGTCTCCGCCAAACCTGTATAAACCACTGAAAAAGTGATTCATCGTTTTTTTATTGACTGTCAGACGACCACTGACTGATATTATGCAACATGTTTATGTAATAGAATTGACAGGAAACATCAGCATAAACTAAAATAGCAGTATTAGAAACTTTGTTACAATGAAATGAAAGTCAGGCAACGAAATGAAAGACAGGCAACGAAAAATCATGCGGAATCAGAATATCGTTGGACCTCAGACGTAAAATATACTTTCATTTTCAATTAGTAGGTGGTGTTTGATTGCATATACCTGTGTATGCCTTTATCTACATGTGGGGACACATTGTGCATGTGAGAGTGCATACATATGTGGGATAATGCATGTTCACGTGTATATAAGTACTGTTTAGATGTCTGATAGGGTTTCCCCTGTAAGCCGGTCTAGGCCTTGCATTCTTGTCATCAGTGGAGTCCTATGTGTGCAGACCTTTCAGCTAATCTGGGAAGAATGTGGGTTATAGACACACATGTGTTCCATTAATTCCAGATCTGTGTAAATGATATAACATGCATGAGCTTATGTTACAGGTAACAATACCCCTCAGCTGTGCTTGGGGCTTTACTGTGCCATGGTACCAAGGCCTTTAAAAAGACCGAGCCAATATTTGTGATTGTATTTCATGTCCCTTTCAGAACCATGTAAACATATGTGAAGCACATTCACATATGAAGTTCATGTGTTTTTTTTGTATGAGAGAATATATTTATGAACTGTACAGTGAATAATGTGATTTTAGAAGCTGCTGTTAAATAAGAGAAAATTGCTTCAAGGCAACACATATTCCTCTATAGGCACAATCGGATTTGTGGCACACATTTGCGTGTTGTTTTACATCTGTTAAGAGAAAGGGCTCCATCACATAACTACAGTAGTGCAAGATTGCATACCTAATTCAGTCCCCGCCCCCTATTGTTATGGTTCCGTATCAACACCATCGTTGGCTCTCTGTGTTGGCCTGCTTTGGAATGATTGGCTCAGATCTGGCAAGTGACAGGGCAATGTTTGCTTTGCTGTCTGTCTGCCTGGGGAAGTCCCTGCTGCCCTCAAACAGACTCAACTCAGAGGTTTATGGTTCACGGGACTGCAGCCTCTCTCACTGTGTGGTGCAGCATCTTCCTGTGGCAAAAAACCAACAGTTAGATTCACAGACTCACACCGGTGTTGTTTCCTTTAGTTACCATACGCATGTTTTCGGTTGAGATGCTAAGGTGACGAAACAAATGAACACTAACAAATTGTCTCTGAAAACACAGTGTGAGGGTGTTAAAAGACAGGGGAAGAGGTTAGAGTCGTCATTGCCGCAGAAACAGTCATCGGATATCTGAATTGAAAGAGGGATCACATCTGACAAAAGGTAAAAGAGAAGAGATCAAGGCGAAACATTCTCCAGTGAAGGCCAGGGAACAAAAGAGAGGCAACAGGTAAAAAATAAATGCAAAGAACAATGCTCCACGCTACCAATGTGTTGTAAGCCTGTGTTAAAGTGCTAGGACTTTGGCTGTTGCCGTGCCGGGTGCCAGCACTCCTAATGAGTCTGTCAGGGCCAGTTAGCGCAGCCAGACCCGACTGTGTCCCCTCCAGGCTGCCGACAGCTGTTATTAGCCCCGTAATGGCATGCCACGGGGCCAGATTAGCCTGGCACACTGGAGAAATATCAAACATTCACTTACGCTGGCTCCTTCGCTGGCTAAGGTATAGTTATAGCCTGTGAGGCATTCATTTAGTCCATCTGCTGGCTACCTAGCTAACAAGCCACATACTGTAGCAGAAACTAAACCACATTAAAAATATACAGCGCCTGCCTTGTGGCAAATGATTGATTTGATAGCTAGAGTTATCTATATAGCTAACGTATAACACAAGACAGAAAATGGCTTACCAAAAGTGACATTTTAGGCCTAATAGTTGGCAATAATGCCCACACGTGACTACTTAAATTTAACTGAAGTGCATTCACAACAGTGAATAGTGGGGGGGGAAAGTGTATCTTGTTAGGAAAAAAGTAACCCTATTATAAAGGTTTGCTTTGATATTGTGTAATTCCGATTGGGTATTTTGTTGGCTTTGGATTGTCAAACAAAGCAAAATCACGAGCTATGTAGTCAATGTGTTTCCTGTAAAACTGTAGCATCATAGCGGCAGTACACTGTATATGCTGTAAACCGTATTGGAAATGTGACCACTGCTGTCCACTGATCCGTTTAGTAAATTTCATAATGAGCACGGCAAATACAATTCTTACACGGCAAGTATCCTCACCGTGCCTCAGGGGACCGCCTCCCATGCGGTGTCTGCAACAGGCCTACAGTATGTCATTAGGTCAGCACATTACGGATGTTACAGTAATACATTATTCTGTGTAACATTGCATAGGCTAGTGTTATAAATAATATGTTAGGAGTGTTATCTACATTTTTGAATACAGTACTTTGAAGCTGGACGTCATTGCTTATGCTGGTTATTATGTGAGTGCTTTAAAGACAAGTCACTTTTATGGCAGCTCCTACTATAAAGATTAAATGATACAATGTGCTGTTCTGTCTATACTGGACGTGTATTTGCCAGTACCATGTGACTGACCAGAAATGAGCGGCAGAGTCAGTTGTCATTGCTGGAAAGATGTTTTCTCATAGACATGTTAAATATAGTTACATAACTACATCTCACTCTATAGCCATCTGACTTTCAGTTTGTGTGATTTTATCTATGTGTGCGCATGTGTATGTGTCCGTTTGAATTTGTGGAAAGACATGCAGATTGTGTTTGCTTTCTTTACAGTATGCGTGTGTATGTTTTTCTTTCAGTCTGTCTGTCTGTCTGTGTGCGTGTATGTGTGTGTGTATGTGTGTAGAACAGTCAGAGAGAGAGACATTGAAATACATTGAGAAGATAGAGAGAGAGAGAGATGAGAAAAGATGATGTGTTCTGGGCCACTGTGTTTCTCCCTTTCCCTTGATAATCTACATGGAGCCTCATTAGAGTGTTGTACGCATCATGTTTGCAGAGGCCATTACCTACTGTACAAACAGATTGTTGTACATCGTCATTTCTAGTTACAAATTCATTTTGTTTATCCCATTATTCGTGCTAAACCAGTTGCTTCTTGTAATGGACAGCTTAGCTCACAGATTTTTTCCCACTCAGTAAACCTGGTTCAATTTCAACTGGTGCTGTGTTTTATTGTTAATATATTATATTATATAATATTATATAATATTATATAATATTATATTATATTATATTATATTATATTATATTATATTATATTATATTATATTATATTATATATGTTGTTATATGTTATGTAAATACCTCCCTTGAGAGGAACTACTTTCAGCAGAATTTGCCTGGAAGAAGCATACATGCAAATGCGTACGCCCCCATTATTGTGTAGTGTATCAGTGCAGGAAGACACCTTTTCACAGCTCTGCCCCCGGTGGCCACATAATACATACCATTACTATAACTGCTCCATCCAATGGCAATGAACTATTACTATTATTAGTATTACTATTATCCATCTAGTCAACATGCAGTTGTCCACATCACATGACTGGAAAGCAATACAGTGACAAGTTGTCAGTGGAGAAAGTTCTGAATGAGAGGAAAGTTAGGTATCTAATCGTGAGAGAGAGAGAGAGAGAGAGAGAGAGAGAGAGAGAGAGAGAGAGAGAGAGAGAGAGAGAGAGAGAGAGAGAG
>JAODLI010000020.1:1335841-1347466 GCA_027575585.1 Percopsis omiscomaycus
GTGTGTGTGTGTGTGTGTGTGTGTGTGTGTGTGTGTGTGTGTGTGTGTGTGTGTGTGTGTGTGTGTGTGTGTGATCAGCAACTTAGAAAGATTATATATACATGGGTTTGTTGTCCCCAAAGAAATAAAACCCCTGTCAAGAGCTAGGCAAACAGTCCAAACAAGAAACTTTCAATCAGGTTAAAGAATGTACAGATACCCAAAATGCATTTCCCCTCAGGAAACATCAATTGATTACTAGCTTAATAGCTTTTTGCTTGCTATTACATGGCCAGAAATGTCACAAGGCCTAGAGAATCAAGCTCATTACCATGCTTGTGGCATTGCAGCCTGCTGCTGATAGTGGATCAGTCTTACAAGCCGGAGGTAATGAGGAAAACAACTGGAACCTGCTCCCAACCCTGTGCCCTCTTTGGATGCCAGGATGCTCTCATTGAGGGATTTATCTTGCGTCTGGCTTTGGACTACATTGGCCCCGCCCAGCTGGGAGCTTGGAAGAGGCTCTGGTCCTGGCCCCAAGACCTGGATGTCTCCAGAATTAGCACAGCCTGGCTTTGCTGAGGGGAAGAAGTTCTCCCACAGGGGAACATAGTGTAGAGTGCAGTGCTGAAATAGGACCATTAGCATACCCTGCATAAGCATGGCAGGATAAACTGCAGAAGCTGATGAATGTTTTCTGCTCTGATCAGCTTCCCAATCCATCCTTCTTCACCTCTAAACTTGAGCTGCGTACGGTAGAATAACTTCCTGTGTTCTCCTGCGGTCTCAGTGCTAGGTAGCCAAGCTCTGTGTCAGATCCATAATTATGGAGCCAGGGAGATAAAATAAAAGTGCTCTTGCGTTCTGCTGACACATGATTCCACTGTGCTATTGTTATGGCTTACTCTTTTAGGAGGTATAGGGTTTAGTCTGGGCTGGAAAGTTTGCTTCTGCTAGCTTGTGGACTATTTCATGTAGCACCTATTCATGATGTAACCCCCTTCCCTGAATGAGTCATATGCCCTGGTTCTTCTGGGAGAAACATACCGGTGGGGGTGAAGGTGCCACTAATTTTGTTTCCAGGTGGCTGACTAGCTTCTGAGGAAAGAAGAATAATGGTGAAATATGAGCATTGCCCAACATTAGCCACCATTCGATCTCTGTCATAGTGTCTGAGGATTTTATATAAATTGTCGCATCCACACTATTATCCATTTGTTTGTGAGGATCTCTTAAAACAAAACTGCCTAATAAAACTGTAATTATTATTGAAACATTGTAGTATCATTGTGTTGAGTTAACACGTGATTGCTTACATAGTTTAAGTGGTCAGGAAATAGGCATTAGCGGAAAGAAAGAAAACCCAAAAGGAAATATTTCCCTGTCACTGCTAATAGACTATATTACTTGTAATATGTACCAGTGTAAAGTGCCAGTGCATATTAACAGAACATGTTTGTTAAATAATACATCACTCGAAATCAGTAATTTTTTGATTCAGAAGCAATCAATGCATATGTCAACAATGAAAGAACGTCCTATTTGTCAACAAACCCATGTGGAACCAGTACATGAAATGTAATCAGGCTTTAGCTAAAGTATGACCTACTTTTGCTCCTTTAAGCTAGAGACAAACATTTTCTGCAATTACTGAGTTAACTGGCTTGTCATTTATGATTAATGAAAGACGTTGATTTATAAATAGCAAACACTGTATGATGCACCATTTTGCATTGATTTGTCCCTGTGATAATCTCCTATATTATCCCCAAAAAATGGTCAGAACTTAAATCAAATCCAGTAAAAGATGCGTCTTCATCCTCTGTAAAATATCTTGGTTTGCAATGGCCTCCAGCCCAGTCCATTCCTCTTAAATGCTCTTTTTCAGATCTTAGGGCTCCTTTTACAGCTGCTAAATTACTCACTTGTGTCAGGTTATTATAATTAGCTGTTGGAGTGGCTTCACTGTTGCATTTTACCCAGATACTTTTCTCTAATTCTTTCTCTCCATAATGAGTTTTGGAGGGAAAAGCACCAGCAACAACAACGACGACAAAATGGAAATGCCTTGGGAGACATATTAGCTGACAAACCATGGAATGCAGGTGGTGTATTTATGTGCATGAAGCTGACAAATGCCTTCCGTGGTAACGGATACAATCTCAGTATTTGACCAGAGGCGAATTTGTTTCAATCAGCCATTTAAAGTGAAAATGCACCCTATAAGAGCACACACAGATGTTACTCTTTCTATGATCCAACATATTTAATTCAGAACAGAACAAACTGACAGAGCAAACGGAACAAAAAGAGTTATTAATCTGTGGTTGTCAATAGTACGTTAACGTTAGCTTAATGATAGCTTATGGTTATAGGGAGGTTGTAAGGACTGAAGGAATCAGCAGTCAGACTTTGCTCAGCCTGCTGGTGGAGCTGCGTGAATTAGTGCTGGCTGGGAGGTTGTAATCAGAAGAGCGCTCGGGTTGTTGTAAAACCCTGCATAACTGTAGCAGCGCAGAACTCGCAGGCTGTGGTGGCTGTACATTTTACTGAGCTGTCCAAAGTGTTTCTGACTCAACAGACATTCCGAGGCTTTTACTTTTCTTACTGCAATGCCACATTTGGTCAAATTTAGGTCTTTGTCTGGGACTTTATATGGGTGCTGCGAATAGAGCTGTGGATGCTTTCGTTTCTCTTTAGATGAGACCAAAACTAGAGGGGGGCTCTGGACTGCAGATGGCAGTAAACAGAAAATGGTTGAGCCACTTTGTCAGGCAGACACAGTTGACATGTTAGACTGAGGCCGCTGTACTCTCCACTATGGAGCTGTTGGTCTTCTGGCAGCAGGTCTAGTCAAGCTGTAGCCTGCAAGTTGGCCTTTCTCCATCTTTCTGCAAATCTTCATACCTTGGTGGGAAATAGGGTTTTATATACAGTACCATAGCATTGGAGTTCAACACAAGTACAGCTAAGGTAGATATAGCAGTTTGTTATCTTAAATAGGGCTTTCTACTGTAGTTGAAACTATGAGTGTCTCTATCCATATACCTTATCCATATATGGGCGGGATTGTCTAGTGGTCTGGGTGTTGGACTCCCAGCTGGACGGTTGAGGGTTCAAGCCCTGGAGTTGGCCTACCTGTGAGCATCTTTGGGCAAGATGTCTAATCCCTTCTTGCTCCTTGTAATTGTACTCAATGTACGTGGCTTTGAATAAACATGTCTGATAAATGACCTGATTGATATATTCTGTGTGAATTTTAGCTTTGTGCATATGCTGTTGATGTTATAGCCCTCCTATGGGAAGTAACCTCTGCTCTCTGTACATGTTTCTTGATTCATTTGATAAGGCCAAACCTGGCCTTACTAGCCCTTGCTGAGAATTGAATATCTAACAACTGGGTGAAAACAGGAAACCAGTTAGGAGGTTTTTCAACAAAGCTCGGAAATGACCTTCTATTTCCAGGGTAAAAATTCTGTCACACAACTCTACGCGCCAGGAGGATATTTTGACTGGGTTATATTCAGATTATTCTAAACACTAGCCACTTGTGGCATAGCAGCCTGCTGCTGATAGTGGATCAGTCTTACAAGCTGGAGGAAATGAGGAAAACAATTGGACCCTGCTCCCAACCCTGTGCCCTCTTTGGTTTCCCAGATGCTCCCTTTACATCCAGGGATTCTGGTTAATGATCCAGCATCAAACATTACCCACATGCTCAAATACCTATAGTTATATATAACTATAGGTAACTCAAAGGTTTAAATTTCTTATTATTGGGCAACTCATTTTTAATGAACCTATTTTGAGACATACTCTATATTGACAAAAGAGGAAAAGCTGAACATGTTTACGTACTGCTTCAAATGCTGCACACAGTTTCAAGGCAAATATTGTATTTTTTTAATGTCAGTATGGTGAAAATGGAATTTCAAATTCAGGAATTTTATTTCCAGTGTTGATTTAAATGGAATCATCTCATAATATTAAACATTTAATGTGCCAGTCCCTCCAACGTTTGTTTACATATGCGCAAGCAAGGAGCAACAAAATAAAATATGAATGTTTTCGGAATGGCAATGGTTCTAATTACTTCCACAAATGTTATTGACTCATAAATAGAAAGAATTGGGCATTTACCCTAAGCTACACATGTTTATGTATGATTCAGTCCTCTTTTGGTTTCATCTACATACTTCAAATAATTACATATTTGCATCCGGAGCAGCACAACAGTTCTCATATGTGCCGACTGAGGCTTATGGCAAAACACATTCATTCATGCCGCAGGGGGATTTCTCCTTTACATATGATCATATTATCAGCTTCTGCTGCTAGGAAATGTCCTTTTCCACGCGGGAAATACTAGGAAACTATGCCATACATGCTATACTGTAAAGCTAATTCTTGTCTTGGATTAAAACAAAAGGAATTGCTATCATTAAAATTAGTTATATACTGCCCTTTTGGGACACATACTCTTTTTAACAAATAGGTATACTGTATGTGTTTATTTATTTTTCTTCATTTGTTTGGGGCTGCACTCTATTGATTAATGTGTGTGTTGGGTGTAAATCACATTGCGGAAATAAGACATATTTTCCAAGCAGTCCATGCTAGATGTTATACTGTACCAATGTAAAATTGGTAGATGCTCATGGAGCTCTTTGGGGGATAAATCTCAGGTGTCTGGCTTAGCTGACTAATAAATAAACCTGTTTGGTGGATTGGGGAGGAAGTTAGGACATGCTGAAAGGTCTGGAGGTGAACACATCCTAGTACCTCACTGCCTCCTTGTATTTAATTAAGAAGCACTACCGTATTGGAGCTATAAATCTCAACATGGCGTTGGAGTGTTTCTCTATAGCTTCAGACTGAGTACTTAGTACTTTAAGCATTCATTCTGAGATCAGTGCTGCTTGTTTAAGTCATCAGTCTTCGTGTTATTTATTACAGTATAAAGAAATGGTGTTGGCCTTGGGTTTCAGCATCTCCCATGAGTTGTTAAACTATAGCTAGTTGTGCATTTTAGCTAGTCAGCAGATGCAAGGCTAGAGCATTACTGATTATTCCTTTTAGAAAGTTGAGGGCCATCCCTTTTTATTCCTCAGTCCTTCACTTCACTAATATCCCTGTTGCTGCCAGAAAGGTCGACGAAGGCACAACATGGCCGTCCTCTTCTCTGTTCTGTTCTAAGTTAATAAAACTGTCTGCTCTGTTGTCTGCCAAGAGCGTAGATCATCTAAGACACGTGAAATAGGAAGTGGCAAGGATTCTGAACATAAACCTTGGTTTTCTGAGACCCTACTGTAACATTAGCTATCATCTTTTTTGACACATTTCATTATATAGGCTACACTTTATGTTGAAGGCTTTCTTATTTGTTTATAGGGCCTGCGCTGTTTTGTAATATTCTTTCGATAGAAAACACTGACGTGGGTGTAATTGAATGGAACAGCTTCGTGCCTGCATTGAGATTAGCTTTACAGCCGCCATGGGTGGTCAGTGTACTAGTAAACAATGACAAAGACGGAGATAAAGGTTCCATTTGTTTTTCTCTCACAGTGGGTGATGAACCATTCCCCGGGTGAAACGTTAACTCATTGCTAATAGCTCTGCCATTTCTCATTTTTATCCGTACACTATTACGCTGCACCATTTGGTCCGTTACACCGAGTTATATTATATTATGACTAGTGGAATGTAAGCCATTTATGTGTGAGAGTGTGTGTGTGTGTGTGTGTGTCGTATATGCGATGTTTCACAAAAGCCATGTGCACATGGAAGGGGCCAAAGATTAGGTTAAGGTGGAATTTAAAGGAAAATGTGAGTGTTTTTGTTTTTGCTGTGGTGCTAACACACTTTCTATTCAGCTCAGTGCATGCCTGGCTGTGTGACTGTAAGGTGAGGCGGGGTTGGAGTGCAGACGCAGAGGCAAAAGGAGGAGACTCAAACACCGAACTGTGCGATTAACGCTATGAGCGTCGTAATTTAGGACGGGTTCAAAAACCGTAGGAGAATGCGCCAAAGGCATTGGCATGTAACACAAACGATAACCGACAGTTCCCCCCTCCCGCTTATAGAGCCGCTGCAGGAGGGTAGATGAGAGGATTGGAAACGGGTGTGTGTGTGGGATAGGGTGTGTTGGCGATGCTAAAGGCCGGTGGCTAGTATACCGGCGAGCTTGAACGGGCAGGGGCAGCGGCTCCTGTTGTTACATTGACAAAGATGTACTGTAGCCTCTGCACTAGTCATAATAATGGAGTGGCGATGCAAATACATGTACATTGTCTGCATTCAATACAGCTTTTGAAAAAGAATATCTGATATATTGGCTGATAATAAATGTGTCTATGTTGAGTAGAGAAGGTCTTTATTATCCCCAAGGTTAATTTGCAGCATGCAACATTTGCAATAATTTAAACAGCAATAAGCCTCTACAAGAACACTGTGTGAATTGCAATAAGCCGCTTATGATATATAATAAATGGAGCGAATACAACAATACCAAATATATATAGGTTATATCGACGTATGTACACATACAGAATTTTCATGCTTTTAATACTCAACTCAACTCCCTGTTACAATAATAGTATCTCTTGAACCATTGTAATAATTGGCCTGTGTTTTCAAAGAATTATGTATGATACACTGACTATTGTGAATTATCAAATGTCCATACCTGTATATTTTCTGCCAGTAATGTCACCACACCAACATATATTCAGTATGACAGTATTTTCACAGTGAAGAGGGACAGCGACTTATCACGGCAATGTGTTTGTAAAGTCTCTAATGTATACCTGGGTTAATGGCCATGTCTGTGTCTTTCATCATCTGTTTCACAGGGTCGACAGGACAGCTGTGGTCACCGGCTAGATTATTAGAAGGTTACCTTACCTTACCCCTTATGTGTCCTGATGGGCTGAAGTAAATCTGATATAGCTCTCTCAGCCTCTGTTCTTATCTTCCATGAGGAGAAATGGAGGGCCGGCTTTGTTCTCCTATATAAAGTGGGTTTTATTGGATGTGTCAGACTAATAAAGGGCCTTACTTCAGAGTGGAGGTCAGAGGTCGAAGCTGGTGATAAGGGCACAGATGAGGAGGGAAGGTGTGTGGGCGGGTGGGTGTGCATCTTCCGAGGCTCGGCTCATATTCCACTAATGCTCCGGGGACAGAGAAAAGAACTGGACAGGGATTGCATCATCCCAGTGCCATGTCAACTACCTGAGAAACACTTTCTGTGCTGTCCATTGCTGGGGGGTGGGAGTAGTGATATAAACCATTGTTTTTGGTAGGAAAATGACTTCTTTACATAATTATTAATTATTATTATTATTATTTAGTAATCATTTGGGCTGTGCCATATCGTATCGTCCATGATATACCGGTACAATTCCTCCCCATGATAAGTAAGAATTTGTCATATTGCGATATTGACGATGTAGTGCCCTGCAATGTGGGCATGTCATATAGTCAGTAAAAAGAGCAGACGGAGCCACTTCATAAGTTTTGAATAGAGAGCAGTGAAGCCAGATTGGGGGCTATTTCCTGTTGTGCATCTCATTGGCTGGTTGGTGACGTAAAGCAGTCTAAAGCAACGGAAGAAACGCGGTAGGCTACTCGTCTGGTAGCTGCTTCTCGCAAAATGATTTTGTCTCACTCTCTGGGCTCACGTTGTCTACTTAATTGGTATAGTTTAGTATTTGATGTTTTACTTATTTGTTTACTTTACTTACTTTTACTGAGACTGTATGCTGATGTGACTTGTGGCCAAAATGTGTTGAATGGTACTATTTTCATATCATTATTTATATCGTAACCTCAAAATATACCATTAAATATTGACATTCCGCCACAATAGCCTACTGATGCGTACGAAAAATAAAGGTGAATATTGCTATATGCGTTGCATTGCGTTATAACAACATGCAGAGATCTGGGACATAGGCAGCTTATTACCTAACATAGCTATGTGACATACAGTTTTCATGCCATTGACCGAATGCTTACCTTGGTGGTGTAGGCAGTGATACATGCTCCGTATCAGCCTCATGTAGTGTGTATGCTGTTATTGTTGTGGGGGCTACATACAGTACATGTCAGGAGGTTGCTCTAATTAGGACCTTTCTGCTGCTATTGTGGCGTTTTCGTTCTGGCAGCTCCCGTGGCGACACCCCCTCTCTCCCTTTTTGGATTTAAAGCCCCTTTACAGGGTCATGCATTATTCACAACACAGGTGTCAATCTGACCCCATGGTGATGCCAGCCAACCAGACAGCAGGCGTTGCTATACAAGGCTGACGCCCCGCTCACGGCAGGAGCAACATGCCGGAAGCAACGCACACCGAAATTCTTATTCAGTGCTGTTGTTTGCACGCCATTTCTCATCAGTTCTATTCAATTTAGCGAAAGGAATTTCTTCACGTCAGGGAACCCCTAGCTAACATTTCAGCACATTTTGCCACTTCTTCAACAGAAAATCTGTTAAAATACTTTTACATTTTGTAGTTTTAATCAGTAGGTGTGGAGGCAAATGCAGGTAGCGGACCCCCATTGTGTTGCTGCCTGCCTGTTGCTGTGGCTTGTGTCAGAGGAGGCCCTCTGGGAGCCTTGGTCCGTCACTGGCACAGCTGGCCTCTCAGCCACCTTCCATTTTCGCTGTAATTGCTTTTTTGTAGCAGGCTATTATGGAGTGATTAGCGGAAAAGAAAAGAAAGGTAGCGCAATCGTGAGTCTTTCAATTTCCTTATGTTCTGTCTGGTGTTTTCTTTCTCTCTCTGTCTCCCACTCTCTTTCGGGTCAGATAGCCCCTCCTGGTCTCTTTATGTCTACAGTGGAAGCAGTGGACCTGGCTCCCAGGGGCCATGTCTTCCCCTAATAAACAAACCCTTCCGTATTTGTCTAATTTCACCATATTAATGGGGTTCTATCTGGCACAGAGCTCCTAGCTGTGGAGTAATGGGAGGCGCTAACATAGCCCGCAGAGGCCTGGCTGGTACGGGGAGAGGAAAGGAGATGGGGGCAGTCATTAATGTTTCATAATCTCATCAGGCGTCGCTCTGTAGTTTGCCTA
Organism: Percopsis omiscomaycus; assembly: GCA_027575585.1. NCBI lineage: Eukaryota > Metazoa > Chordata > Actinopteri > Percopsiformes > Percopsidae > Percopsis > Percopsis omiscomaycus. The sequence continues at coordinate 1,344,899 of JAODLI010000020.1, forward strand.
TAGCAAGTGTGCGTTATGCTTACTCTCATTTTGTATGCGCGCACACGCACGCGGGGATGGGGGTCGTGTGCGTGTATGTGGATGTCCAGGTGTGCAGAACAGGTGTGTGAGTTAGGGTAATGTGTACTTTCGTTTCTCGTGTGTGTGTGTGTGTGTGTGTCCAAATGAGACACTGCGACAACAAAGAAATTGAAGCGTTGTTGGAACGCAAACTGGTTCACATAAAGCTGGAATAGGCAGCGCGGTGTCTGTCTCAGGGAGGAGGTTAATGTGCTCTGCCCATAGCGACACTGACGGAGTATAGCTGCTCTATCCTCTATCACCTGTCTGTGGATGGCTGGTCAACGGGGGGTCACTTCCAAGCAGTTACCTGTTAAAACAGCTGTCCGAGGTCTGTATTTGCATATGCCTTAGTAGTAAGGACTGGGGGTGCTGCATGGAAGTCAAGCAGGGCGGGTCCGCTCCCTGTCTGTACAAATGAGACCATTCATCACAGCGCTGTTTCCTTGTACATGGACCTTCTCACGGACTACTAATTCATTCTCTGCCCACCTTATAGTGTCTATTCATTCTCTCTAGTTCTCTCTCTGTCTTTGTCTCACTTCTCCCTTTCAGGGTTCATTACTGCAGGGTCAGCCCCTCCCAAATGTAATGTAATTTAATTTATTAATGTTGGTCTCATAGCTGGGGATGGTGTTTTCCTCTCCTGACAGGCCTAGGGAGTCTTCTGCATGTTGACTTCCCCACCGAGGGACTATGCTTGCCCGATAACAGACTTCACTGCCTTAGCCATGGTGTGCTGCAGGCGTACTGATACCGCACGCAGCATACTGTACCAAGCTGTGTGTTCCAGTTATGTGTTCAAGTTATCTGTCTGTGCTCTGAAGCTAGAACACTTAACTCTTTGGTCCAAAGTAAACCCTGTGATTCATAGTCTGCTTTTCTTTTATCTAATTGGTCCTCATTTTTTATGTGTAATCGATATGTATCAGGATGTTTACCTAAGCAATTCAGGTTAAGTATCCGGTTGCCCTGGAGGTTATGGAGACTGAGGCCCTTGGGAAAAGAAGGCTATACTCACCAGACAAGAGTTGTTGTCATAAATCAGTTGGCACTCACCATTATCAAGACACGTCTATTAGAAGAAAAAACGTCCTTTTGTTTCAGGCAGACTGCTTAATGAAGTAGTGTATTAGCTTTTACACTGGGGAACTATATTTGCCCCAGCTTCTTCAAATATTAAAGCTCATGGATGAGTTATTTGTGTGTGTACGTGCTAGCCATGTGTTGTTCACCCGCCTAACTGCATCATAAAGGGAGACGTATGAATAATTGATGATAACAGTGATAAACGACGCTATTTCCTTGGACTCTAATCTCTGTGGCTGCGTCGTGGCTCAGTGGCCTATGTGAATCTCTCCTAACCGCGGAAGATCAGATCTGTATTACTGGGTTTGATCTAGCGGGATTAGTGGACGTGCTGATAATCCACCGTAAAATGGCTAGAGTCAGGTATAGAAACTGCACGGAATTCCACTTAGATAGGTGCTATACACAATGCTGACTCTAAACCCTGGTGTCAACTCAACAGATTACAAGCAAATTGAATTATGTGGAAATATGCAATGGTAGCAGAATGCTACTGCTACCATTGCATACAGTGTGTATTTGTAACTGCAATACATATTAGTTATGGCTGTAAAGGCTTATTATTGGCTAGTGCTGGTATTCCTCCCGGTTTATCCCTACAGCTTGCTGCAGCCAGTTGTCTGTTCAGTGTGGCAGGACCTCCCTTTACTACCCTACTGAAGCAGAGTGATAAAACTCTGCTTCTGCATTCTGAGACCAAGGGAATTCACACATCTGTGCCTTGTCCTTTTGTTGCACACTTTTAAACGCATTGTTTGCAGATAGAGAGCTCAGGATGAAACGTTAACAAACAACAGATACCCGTTAGTACTGTTTGAATTTCAACACAAAAGACCGCCAGCGCATTCAATTGTATCAATATTAAGACGCGGTTTTTGCCATCTGGGCTTTAATGGAAGGATAGTTATCCAGAGATTCTCCCGTAGCTTTGCGGTATCTGCTTTATGAGGATTGAAACGGGTGTGCTGCCTCGGGCGTTGCAATGGAAATGGTAATAAAGATGCGCTAAAAATCATAGAGTTGTCGTAAGGAAGCAATTGATTTAAATGTCACGGGGCATCTGGCCCCTCCCTCTCCACCGCTTTTATTACATATTGTCACTGGGATTGTGTGCAATGAGCGTTCCTGGGAGACCCAGCCAAGCTTGGAGATCCTTGTGGAGGGTCTATGTGTGTGAGGGGTTGGGGGGGAGGGTTGAGAAAAAGACCTGCCATCTATGTATTAGTGCTCTGTAAATATTACATGAGCTCCACATTCACTCACTTGTTTGGAATTATTTCCACTGGATGGGTATATTATTTTAGAAACCATGCCTTGTTTATGGAGAGGCATGACCTAGTTCCCGTCTCTCTCTCCCTCTCTCTCTCTCTCTCTCTCTCTCTCTCTCTCCCTCTCTCTCTCTCTCTCTCTCTCTCTCTC
>JAODLI010000020.1:1374826-1386665 GCA_027575585.1 Percopsis omiscomaycus
GCAGTCTTTGTAGCCTTACAACCGCTATTTCCCTCCATCAAAGGTACACTCCCTGGTTGTGTTATATGGACCTCAGAACCCCAAATGTCATCTCCCGCTAACGGTGTGTGTTTCTAACCCAACTGTGCATGTGGCTGTAGGGGTAGGCGCATGGAAAGAGTAGAAGAGTAGAGTAGAAGTAGAGAGGGGTGCCAGCCAGTTGGGATTTTGGTGTGGGAGGGGCATACGCATCTCAGAGTTTTTTTTGTAACCCTGATTTCAAATCCATACTCAAATCGAGTGTCCCTTTAAAACCAACCTCTCTTCAAGCAACTACACAAGAGCCTTCATAAGTAGCATAATGTACATTTGCATGAGGTAGCACGGAGCGAAAATGGATGACGCACTCGAATTCTTTCCTATGATATATTGCCTCTTTTCTTTGCAAACCAGACCACGTGGAAATGAGAGATAAGTGGCTCTGACTTTGTCTCTGTTTAGCCACGGGGAGGGGGGTGGGGGGCTGCCTGGTACAGATGGGAAGGTGGTGGAGAGAGGGTGTCGGAGGTGATGGAAGTGGTAGTGCGCGGGGGAGTTTGAGCATAAATCACGTTTTGACAAAGCCTTCCAATAGGCAGATAAGTGCACATTAGTGGTAAGGCAAATCTGTCATCGTGTGTCTGAGCAGACAGTCTTCTCCCTGCTACAAACGCTGACTTGGGAGGACTCCAAACTCCTCTGTGTTGTGTCAGTGCGACATACAACTGACCTGACACAGCCCTGTGACACAACATAACCTGGTGATTGGAAGAAGAACAGTCCGTTGTATTTTGCTAACAAATGCACGCACTGAACAAAAGCAGTAGGCAGTAGGATGCAATGAAAAAAACATAAATTGACTAAAATTTGTGTTCAACACAGTGTATTGACATTTAAAAATGTACCGCCCTCTCTTTCTTTCTTACACACACACAGACAAACACATCTCAATTATGGCCTTCCTATTGGACAAGCGAAGTCATGTGCGTAGCTGAGCTGCACACACAGCAGATAGTCAGAGTGGAGCCAGAGACAGAAGTGAAGCTTTTAGCTTCTGTGTAGTTCATTTGGAGGATCCCCATAAGTTGATGCCATGGCAACTAGTTGGGGGTCCACAAGTTACGTAACATTTACGATCAATAAAATGTCTGGATGTGTATATTCTTGATATTACTCAAAGCTGACGCTGATAAAATACCATAAGTGTTGGAAAATGTGTACAGTGTAGAATAAGTATACTATAAATCAACATGTATTGATTGCAGAAGGCCAAATCCTTTTGAAGCAATTCTGTCCATTATATACCACATGCATTTACAATCTTTTTAATATAAAGTGTATTTTGCTTCATAGAGATATAATTATTAATTTCAGAGTGAGCAAAATGTACAGATAATGAGCTATTTGCCACAGTCAGTGTGATCTGCAGAAGGCCTTGACTATTCAGGCAACACCACAGAGAGGAAGACAGAAATCTATGCCAAAAAAACAGACAAGCTGGAAATCGTTCCAATCAATGTTATTTTTCTTAGTCCCAGACCAACTGTCTGTTCATCTGTTTCTCTTAAATGAAAGGTGTGTCGGAATGTTACACTGACAAGCTAGAAATCTTTCCCTTAATTAAAACCCTATAGAGTGTGTTCCACTTACTGGGCCAGTTGAACATGGCACGTATTGGAAATTATATTCCCTGGAGTGATTGATCAAGGTGGAAAAAACTGGTTTCTATAAGAAACTAGAGTCTGTGTGGAAATTTTAGCACAAATTGTGGCTCTGGATCTTGAAAGTAATCACAGACGAGTTCACTGTATCAGAAGAAGAGGACAATTTTGTTTAAAAAGCAAATGCCATAGTAGGACATATGTTGATCTACAAGATCCATCAAGCCTGTGACTTTTGTTTGGATTTTACTTTTAAAGGAGGACAGAGTATACATTAGCCAGAGTGTACATTTGGTTCTGTACATGCAATCACATTCTGAATAGAAGCATATGAATCATTTATCTTGCAACAACTCAACTGGGAATGTCCTTGGTATTTACGTTTTATCATCAAGGGCAGTGCCTGAGCTTTTGCAGCAATCTAACACATGACTCATCCACGGTCCTTGTCCCTTATACAACCCAGTGCATTTGACTAGGAACATATTTAGTGTGTGTTAATATGTATAGGTTCACAATGGAAAAGCAAAAGGTTAATGAAAATGACCAATGAAGATGATGACTAAGCATAGCAGTGCTTAGCCTATGTGGGGTTGGCCAAAGGAGAAGAATGTCTCTCCGTTGTCAAAGACAGGCAATGTGAAGGCTCCCAAAGGACACAGAGCCGCTCACTTCACACAATGCCTCCAATGTTTACTGCAGACAATTTAGTTTCCTTCCAACAATTATGAGGAAAATTGAATCTCAGGAAATGTTCGTTTTCTTGTCCATTAGATCAAACAATAACACTATCCCCGAAGGTTTACAAAAACATCTGTCGTCAAAGGACAGTTTAGAAAATTAATATCCAGTAATTTGCAGACAATGTCAGGACAAAGTAAATTATTTTTATTTTTTTCATTTACGGTAACACGTAAGTAGTTGACAGCATGGGATAAATGTTTTTGTCTATATTCCGCCTTCTCAATTACGAATTGCTAACATCCTGTAAGTGTTTCAGTGTCACTGTGCTTCAGTATCGTTAAACAAATTGCCTTTTATCTGATTTCATGTCTGTCTCTAATAATCCTCTAAAAAATCACATTTGATGGTATAATAAATCTGATGAAGATCACATTGAATATAATCCATTAGACGTCCCTTTAGAATGACCACAGAAGTATTTACTCTTAAAAAAGACAGTTATGGGAGAGACAATGAAAAAAACGGAACCCTGTATCGCCTCTCCCTCCCCCCATCTCCTCTTGGCCTTTCTCTTCTAGAAGTATCTGTTTGAGAGATAAATGACCACTCTGCTAGCGAGGATGACAGCCTACACAAAGATGATATTGAATTGATTTCTGAAATGTTGCAGAACTGACTGTTTGATGTATACCGCTAGACATGAATCATAAAAATTCTATTAAAAACCTCTTGAATGGCTGACACCGGAATATTATTTGTGATGATTAATTTGACTCAGTCATTACAATGGGAGTCAAGTTGGCTCGTCTCAGACAAAATTGCTTTTCATTCCTTATTGAATTTTTTCTGCTGTTTTCTCTGCTTTTTGCTTTTTGCAGAGCTGTAGAATCAAAGACCCTTTTTATATAAGCAATGTTAAGAAAAGAGTGGACCTACAATGTGAAACTATTACCAACATTGTTATATATAAACTACTAGCAATGTTATACTAACATTTTGTTTCCTCAAATGGTTAGTGTGTTTGGGTGACTAGAATTACACTATATTATGGTGTTTTACAAATGCAGATGACGTTCATGGATTTTTTAAAACAATGCTTGAATTCAGTGCAGTTTTCTACCTTGTAAATTGTTCGGTTTTGGAAAGGCTACATGCAAAATGTGACCTGTGAGCCTTTAACACCCGCAGTGAATCCGAGAACAGTCTTAATACCAGTTTAATTTTGCTAATATTTCACAAGCTAATTAGCAAAATGCAGTGTTCAACCCTCAAATGAGGTGTCCTCTCCCAAATGACTGCCAAATGTATTTTTTGGGACTCCTTCGCATGAAAACTCAAACCCCTGGGCTCCAATTTGCAGAGCAGATGGGGGATATTTAATTGTTACTTTTTTTCCTCCCATTTATCGAGCAGGATAAGGCAGGAACAGGCTGCCTGCCTCAGACTGCGTTTACCAATGGTTTTCAAAGTGTGGGCCGAGAAACCCCTTAGTGGTCACAAGATGATTTTGGGGGGGTTTAATTAAGATCAAGATTTTATTTTTAAATATATATATATATATATATAATTTTATAAAATATGCGTAGACATTTTTCTGTGGTGTTAATAGCTGTTAAATGTATATGTTTATATATGTTTATGTGTGTATATATATACGTGTATATATATATATATATACTGTATTTGTGATGGTCAGTCTTTGGGAGTCATGGCACAAAGTACGCATAAATTAGTGTGTGATAAAAACAAGTAACACACTCTTCCTCCATCTCTCCCCACCCAGAGCTACACAGGTCAGACCCCCGGTGGAGGAGGAGGCAGTGGCAACGGCAGTGGGAATGGCGCGGGCGACGAGGACTACGAGATCCCCCCCATCACTCCGCCCAACCACCCCGAGCCCCAGCTTCTCCACCTGATGGAGCACGACTCCGGGGGCTACCTCTGCCACTCGTTGCCCCACAATGGCCTCATCAACCCCTACTCCTACCCTGAGCTGCCCGCGCTCATGATGTCCAACATGCTGGCACAGGACAGCCACCTGCTCTCCGGCCAAATGCCCTCGGTGAGTAACATGTAATGTACTAACATTCCCAACCAAGACTGTAGCACAGGGCGTTGTGGCTGTTTAATAGTATAGGTCCCTATCTCACACCCAGCACCAAGTGCGACGCAACTGTCTTTGCTAGTTTCAGACCGACGCAGTTGTCATTTTCCCCTGCGCCCACGTTGTTTAAATAGCAAATGCACTTGCACCCATCTGAGCACCCGTGGGCGTGTTGGTCTTAAAATGAGGTGTGGTCAGGCGCATTGTTGGCGCATTGCTATCTTGAAGCAGCAGAAAGCGTTTGCGTGATTTACCAACCTGGTCAAAGGTGCAGCATTTCACTGTTATTCTAAGTGTGCATGATTATAAGATAGTAATATGTGCCTACATAGGCGGGTGCACAACGCGCTTAAAATGACGTCATTTAGCAGACACTTTTATCCAAAGCGACTTACATGCTGCTATTACATGGAGCAGATAGGGGTGAGGCATCTTGGTCAAGGATGCTTCCAAGTAGGCCAACTCTGGGGCTCGAACCCACGACCTTCCGGCTGAGAGTCCAACACCTAGACCTTACACTCTTGTTACACACACACAGGGTCGCGCAGCAGCGCACAAACATGCAAAAGTTTAAAAAATATATATAACAATGTGAAAGATTTTGTGTGCATAAAGATATTTTATCTTGCTGGAATCTTGCTGATCCGTTTCCTCTGCAGAGAAACGCTCTTTCTAACTTCTTGGCAAAATCGCCATTATAATTGCAACCCTCGAAAGGTGCAAGCACACTTGGCTCTTAAAGGGAATGGGAGACTAAGTACAACCCTTTTGAACCATGCACCTGGTGCTGCAAACATTCCACCGTTAAACTAGCAAAAGTGGATTTGGACACACCCTCAATGCACTTGCGTTTAGATTGTGCGCTTAGATTGTTAAAATAGGGCCCATAAGTAAGATGTTCAGCCCAGTCTAGCTCCTATCTGACTGCCTCGGTGTAAAGATATGTTTGTCGAGCTACATTTGATCAAATTCATTTACTTTTGTGGTCTCTGTTGGGCTCTCTGTTAATAGTGTTGGACTGTAATATTTGAGGGTGGTGGGGACTTTTTTATAGATCTCACGCATTCATCAGTGTCAATTTACATAGTACACCTTTAATGGGTTGAGATAAATGATTGTGAATGATAAATTAAGTTAAAACTGCCCACAATAGGTTGCTGCAGAACCTTAATAGGCTTCTGCCGAGGGTAGTGGGTCTACTTTGACCCAAACTCTGTATTTGGACTTTGGGATCAAATTGCACTTCACATCTACACAGACTTTAGACCTGTAGCCTAGGAGCTGTTTAATTGGCTATTGTGATTGTGATTCATCATATATCCTAGTTCACATGGCAGAAATTGAGGGCAATAAGGCTACCAAGTCACACGAAGACATGCAATATTCACTGAATATATTGTTTACAGGCTGAGATGCAATAGTGAGGCATTATTTAGAGGCAAAATATTTGGCTGAAGAGGCCATGGGTCTACAGCACCTTGGGACTTGTATTTTACTCTTAGAATGGTTTCCAAGGCTTTTTGAATATTGCAAAGAATCAACCTCATGGGAAATGCCAACGCTAGCTCTCTTACTTTCCTATCAGGAACAGTATGCACCATATAACAAAATGTAATATCAGGAATTGAAGTGGGGGGGGGATTGAATGGTCCTTCATTGGCTGCCATGTCACTTTTGATGCATTGAGAAAAGGATTGTGGGTAAATCCTTCTGCCTCATATCTATGTAGACAGCTTGCATCGGTCAATCTGTCAAGACTCCCTACATGAATGCACACTGATTACTCTCTCTGCTCCATACAAACCTGCTCCGCTACAAATTAGCATCTTAAAGCCATAATTGCGAGTAGAAGTAGGTCTGGTTTTCTATAACGCTTGGTGTTTGAAGGTGTTATATCGTAACAGGAGAGATATTTAAAGCTCATGTGTAGGGCATACTTTATAGGCTGTAAGAAGTCAAGGCTCTCTATTTGGCGCTGCATTTTAATTTGTAAGCACATAGTTAAACAAAAAAATAATTGCTTACATAGAAGATTAAATTATTTATAGTTTTAACTGAAACAGAATGTATGAACTGGGGCTTCAAGCTAACAAGCTACTAAGAAAGAAAATATAATTCCATATATTAACCCAGCAGGAAAAATATATTGCCAACCCTCGTATGGGTTGTTCTCATCATAAACACAAGACAAAGATAAACACATCTTTTGAAAACATTCTAAAAAATATAAGATGGGAATGTTACCGTACCATATGATTTGAATTCACATGTCATTTATCTTTATATTCCTTTCACATTTTGATCATGACCTTTACTGGGAAGACAGTGGTTGATTGGCCATTTGTTCCTTTGGCAGTCAAGATATTTGTTCCTGCTTCTGCGAAACACAACATAATGTTTCTTCTATGCTAAAAATACATTAAGTTTTCCATTTGCACATTGAACAACATGGCATATTAACAGGGCTGGGAAGTAATGATTTGCATGCTATTATATTTTAAAAATTAAATTACAAACACTGGTTGCTCAAACATTTGTTGCCACTGAAAAAAACACAGTAATCATAAATATTATATATTATAATATTATGACAGAAAATGATACTCAGAAATTAAATCATTGATAATGAAAATAATACAATACAAAGTAACAGTAATTTCTAACCAGTTCTGAAAGAAATGTTTTAAACCGAGAACACACATTTTTAGAAGATTTTTTTGTGCTTGAACCTCTGTACAAGCAGCATACAGTATAATGTAGTGCCAACACACCTGTACTGCAGAGCCAAATCAAATGCTGCTTCTGGCTAAACTACTACTGGTGTAGTAGAGGTTAATTTGTGCAAAGAACCAAGTGTCTTACTGTATATTAAATTGGTTTCTCACCTTGACATACTCTGAGCAGAGTAATTAAGCAAGACCCGCAGTGCAAACAAGGGTCCCCGTCATTATGAATACACCCCGTTACACAGACAAAATAAAAGGGATTATTTTTAAAATGTGATTCTTTGGTGTCTCTTTGGTGTTTGTTCGCTGTGTTTCCCTGTGTTGTGTTTGTGTGTCTTCACTAAACAATATCTCTGCTGTTGAAATGGATCTACTACATCTGGAGGTCAGGCCTTATATTCAATCTTGAGCACATTGGGAGAAAAAAAAGCCATTAGGGTTCATCTTTCCAGCATCAGCCATTCTATTGTGGTGCTGCAGTGAGATCTGTTTTCATCAGGCAGATTCAATACGTGAGCTGGGCAATGAAAAGAGTGCAATAGGGTTGGAGGGAGAGAGGAGGGTGGTGAGTGGGGGGGGGGGGGAGTGGTAGGGGGCAAGGTAAGAGGGTGTTGTTTGGAGGAGAGCAAGACGAAAATGTAAAGAAAATGGGTTGACACATTCAGAACTAGAATATACCCCAAATTTCCTAACTCCCGATGTTACTATTTCAGACTTTATGGCATTTAACAAACAGAGCCTGTAAGAATATTCAAAAGTATCCATTTGCAACTGCTACACTGTAGTGCTGTGTATTATGATATTGTATCATATAGATATCATATGCAGAATTTATGTTGCTATATTTTGTTGTACTAAAGTCTGAGATACAGATAAAATATCAGTGATATCCATATGTTAATATGAGGTTTCTGCTCATGTGACTAAATATGAACTAAATCATCAAGTGAACCTTCTCTTTCATCCACAAAGCCTCCTTCCAGGTTTTTCTCCTCTGCTGACTCTCAAAGCCCAAAGCACATAATTGACTGTACTCCCCTAATTTCGTAGAGAGGCCATTTTCAATTCATAAGGGTCTTTTGCTGATGCTTATTGTGTTGCGGTCTGAAGCCCCTCCTGGCCAAACCTGATATCTTTCAGAGAGCCTCTTTCTCTGATGCTCTGATGCACTTGGCAGGCCCTCCCCACTCACTCTCTTTCTGTTAATGCTCCCACTGTCATAGCATCTTCTACAAGTTCCAAAACACATTAGACATTTAATAGCCATGCTCAGGTTGCATTGATCTTATCAATAAAGCCTAGAAAGATGCGCATCTCTGTGACTGCATGGTGGAGAGTTTGTGGACACAGCCCTGCCTGTTGTCTTTTGTCCATGTGTTTACTTGTGAGTTGGCCTGAAGCAAAAACGAATGTAGGGTTGAATACTTTTATGCATGGGAGCATCATGTCTGTTACATACAGGATATGGGTTTTATATGAATCTATACATTGAATTATTATAACATTTTGTCCATGTCCCTCAATAGTACTCTGTTGTTTTGAAAATTGCATGAGACTGATGAATATATAATTATTCAAATGAATGTAACTCATACAATCTTGGGATTAGCAGCTATGTTGCTATACTAATAATACAGAACACAAAATGCCGAATAACCTGAATAGTGGTCATTTTTTCGATTGGAGGTTATAATGTCACGGTGGCCTTTATTTATTCATATGCATATGCTAATTCCCCGCAACTCATTTGTTATACCATTTGAATGCAGTATTTTTCTCCTGAGGCTTAAATCTTAAAACAAAGACTAGAAGACTAGTTAGGTGTAGCCTAACTAATCTTGGTCCCTAATTTTATGTTGCAAATACTGTAATAGTAATAGTTATTGTTTTTCTTCTTGGAAATTGCTAGCTAATCTAGTTGAGGCTTTCAACCCCTATTGCATATTCATTATAAGGAAAATTGTTTCATGGACAATGAAATTAGATTTCAGAATTGTATTAGTATATTACTGGTATTACTTTCTGTTATGCCATTGTCCGTCATCATAACGTCTGCCTTAGTGCATTTATAGACTTTCTGATCTCATATGGCTGTGCATTATGCTATACTTATAATATGTGTTAATGATATGAAAGAAAGAGAAAAAAAAGATTTCTCCTTCGGTAGACCTCAATTTTTGTCATTGGTTAAAAGGATTATTGTCTAGAATTTCGGTCCCTTTTTCACCACAGTTTAACAAGCCCAGTGATAGAATGGAACTTCTATTAGTTATTCCAATGATGTTTCAGGCACAGATGCTTTGGGATGATCAATGCTTCTAGCATCACAAAAACACTCGCCGTGTTTGATAGCTTCTTGAAATCTCAAGGAAAAGTGGAACACAATTTTTAAACAGCCTTTTGTCACCCTTTTGTGATTATTTATTTTATAATAGTCCCTTAGGCTAATGTTCCATTCTGGCATTTTATACCCACCCCCCCTTCCCATAAATGAACCATCACAACCATAAATCACTGGACAAACAGAGACTTGTGCAAATCCTGAAAGGTTTAGAGATTTATGTAACACATTCATGTTTTCCACTTCCTCATTTTAGTACTCCACTGGTAAAGCCTTGCTAATAAAAGGTCCTATTAATATTTCCTGTTGCTTAGCAACGGCAGGCAGCAAGTAATAGCATTCTGTGGAAAAATAGATGACCGATAAGGAAAAATTCAATTCTTTTCTCATCTCCTGGGAGAAAGTACCTTATTTCTCTGGCAATGTGATATGAAACTGTAGTGGTATATTAAGAAATAACTTAAAATAAATACAAGTTATTTTCCAATTTCATTATTATTTTGGAATTTACTTTGCTGGCTGGAATGTCAGATAAAGCCAATTAACCTATAGGATTAAGCTAATCTGGGATAAGGTGCCGACTTAATTTCCTTTTTTAATCAGAGACCCTTTAGAAGTGGCGTTGAATGGTGCTTGCATATACCTATAACTGGACCGGTTCTATGAGACAAATTGCATTTTATTCATATTGGAGTTTTAATTTACAACTTTGTAGAAATATAGTATTTTTTTCTACTTTATCTGCAATATACAGTATGTACCGTATTTATCTACTGATACTTATATACACTATGTACACAGTATGTATATGTATACATGTATACATGTGTAGATGTTGACATTGGCATTCAAGGGAAGACTGAAGCTAAAGAAACAAATCCGGATTCCACTGCTACAGATAGTAAGGGTTATGAAGGAGATACATAGATAAAGGATTTCATATTATACCAAGGCATGGGTCCCTGCTCTGATTTATCATGCCATGAAATCATGTCCATATTACATTGTGCCCTATCTCAGCCATCCATCAGCTCATTCAGCTCTCACCACATGGAATATTCAGCCCTGGTGGTGATGGAGAACATCCCATACAATCTCACAGAAGATCTCCCCTGTTGTCCAACTTGCGTCCAGTTCAACACCCTGTTGGCTAAAACACACAAAAGTGGGGTTGTTCTAAGTAGAAACCATTTAGTACCGATGGCGTGGCTTGGCTTCAAAGTATTGCTCATATGCAATTGATAATGAGTGTGATGGTGTCAAGTTTGTATTGCTCCAGTAAGATGATCTTAAGGTAGAAGGGTATGTCTAAACAAATCACATCACTCAGTCGACCCATCACGGGAGATCACATGACCCAGTCAGCCAACTGCAGGAGGGTTAAGAACAAATTTGGTTCAATACTAACCCAATGCTAGTAAAGCTAAACTCCTAGCTTCATAACATCCCTTCAGAATCCAGTGTGTAACATCACACATGCTGCGCCCATCATTCAGTCTATTGTTTTTCCAATATGGGTGTAATGTGCTTTAAGATGACTTAAGGTAACTCTAGGTTACAATGTTTTAATACAAAAAAGCCATAGCATAAAGAAACAGCTTTCTTCTGGTTCATTCTGTAGTGTGAGCTACAACGTGCAGTAAAAGTGGTCAGCTTTGATATGTGGACACTGTCTATCGGCTGATAAAAAGAGTATCATAATAAAGGCAATTTTGTGTATCAATCGTTGTTTGTTGTTCATTATTCACCGCCACGGTGATGACAGCGCCTGTCAGAAACGTGTGAAATTCGTGCCAAATATATAATAAATAAAAGTTCACACACATGGAAATCACCTTCTGGATAGCATGCATTGTTGGCATGACCTATGTATGTGTGTGTGTCTGTGTGTGTTTGTGTCCACAAACCCAGGCAGGTTTTCTTTTATATTCTCTCTTGCTCGCACATTCATTATTCGCGCGTCTATGCTCATTTTTTATGGTGCAAGCGCATGGCTCACCCGCACACATACACACACACGCACACAAGCAAACACGCACGCACATAGGCATTATGTTTGACACGGCAGTCAGCAGTCTCATTAGTGAGAGCAGAGAAGTCGTGCCTTCTTCTGTCAGGGGTGTGTGTGTGTGTGTGTGTGTGTGTGTGTGTCTGTCCCTTACTGCGCTTCACAACCGTCCTACATGTCATGTCAGACAAGTCTCTGATTCTCTGACGCTACGCTTTTGTGAGGTGAGCTCGGAGACACACCCAGGCTAAGAGAAAACAGGAGGGAAGGGGGGGGGGGGGGGGGGGGGGGGGGTTG
>JAODLI010000020.1:1388065-1400256 GCA_027575585.1 Percopsis omiscomaycus
GTAGTAGAGAGAGAGTGAAAAAGATTGAGGAGAGAGAAACCTAGAGTAAAAGAAGTGATGTGGAGAGGAAGCCATAGAGGAAGAATAAGAGCAAAGGCTGACATTAGCCGTAATGAGGAGCATGGCGGCTGGTGTGCCGATGGGAACATCGCGACATTTCTATCTGCAAATCAACCACTGCCGTCACATACTGTATCTCCCCTGAGTAAAGTAGTGTCCGGGGTGCTAATACTCGAGTCAGTAATCGGTCATAGCCAGGAACATCAGCCACAACGTTCCTGAAGCTTCTAAGTGTAATTTTGTTTTGTCTGGTTGTAGCTTTGGTGTTGTTTTCGTTGTGTTTAATTTAGTTTATTTGTGAGGGAAAGCCAAAAGGTCAATCTTAAATCCATGAATGTGTCAGATGATCAGATCTGGCTAATGAAGATAGCGGATAGTGAAATGATTGTACTTTAGCAGGCTTTACCAGAATGCTTTTCCTATTTTATTTACTTCCTGATGTTGCTCGTTTGTGAGCTGCATGTTGTTTTTCTGCCAAATTAATTACTTCACAGTTAAGCACAAGCAAAGCACAAGAGCACCCAAATACTATTTCTTATTAACATTTAATTGGAATAAACCCAATGCAGCTGACCTAAGTGTCTTGTTTTTGCAAGAAGTTTATAGTCTACCAAGCAAACAATATTGCTTTTTAATTTCAAATGTAGCATCATATATCCAAGATTATTAGAACTATATCAAAGTCTTGCTTTAGTTTCAGTAAAATCATTACCCAATCATTATCACAAGTGCTTTCTTTCCTCCAATATCCCGGTACCGGCTGCCTATACTATCGCTTGACTTAGCGTCCTTCTGATGACACAAGCACACACTGACACAGCGTATGCTTTTACCTTGAGTAAGTTAAGTCGCGCGTAATTCATAAATACACTGTCTTATTAGCACTCGACTGGTCCAAAAGACACTCTCGGGTATAGATTGATAAGCCAAAGAGTTGGGTCGGGAGAGAGAGACAGAGAGAAAGAAAGAGAGAAAGAAAGAGAGAGAGTGTGGGAGGGAGGAGTGGAGGTGAGGAACATTATTTGAGGAAGGGAGCTGTTAGCACTTTGCCCTCGGGGTAAATGAGGAGTAGTTTTGAAGGCTAAAAAGGCCTACGGGTGGCTCCCTACCTAAATATGTGTTTACCGTGGCGTTGCGCTCGGCGGCGTTGCGCTCGGCGGTGTTGCGCTCGGCGGCGTTGCTTTTGAGGGATCAGCCTCAAACGCGCCTCTAATTAAAGCTGTCATGGCTGGGCGCCTGCAGGGATAATGTTCTATTATTATAGTCATTTGTTTCAATTAAACGCTGGGTGATTTTACAATAGCAGCCGTGAACCTGTGTGAGTGAGCCATCACTCTAAACAAGATGGCTCTAGTCAAGCAGCCAACGACGACGAGGCCTTAGACTCACACAGCCATTGATCATGCTTTCAAACAGTGCAGGATGGCAGAGGTAGGAAATCTTCCCTTTTACAAGTGAGCTTTAATTGAAGTTCTATGCATTCTCTACAGAGTCAACTGCCAAAGACAAAACTTGAGAACCGAGCTGGGGCACATGTGCTTTGATTTCTTTACGTTATAAATACTGAACTACATGTGCTTATCTGCCTTATCATATCTAGCCTGGATGCACGGGGCTTGAAGGGACACTTCTTTGAAAGAAACTATAGCCCTGCTAACAAACATTGTCGCATTCGAAAGATTGATCGAATGTGGCTAATAACTAACGCAGCTAATTTATTTTTGGCAGCGGAGGACTAGTTTATTATGATGCTTGTGCAATAAAACCCTGCATAGCAATCAGCC
The DNA here is from genome assembly GCA_027575585.1 of Percopsis omiscomaycus. Lineage (NCBI taxonomy): Eukaryota > Metazoa > Chordata > Actinopteri > Percopsiformes > Percopsidae > Percopsis > Percopsis omiscomaycus. The sequence continues at coordinate 1,389,910 of JAODLI010000020.1, forward strand.
TTGTAATGTGAATTATGAAACAGATGCCAATCTAGTTTAATCACCGTAAGGACACAGCAAGGTTAGTTATGTTTTACTGTCCTTTCCTCTCTGTATGGCTCTATAGAGCTCTTACCCCCCTCTCCTCTCATCGCGGAGCTGGTGGTCAAATCCCCTTAGCTAAATCAAATGGTGCAGGCAATTGCAGCAGCTGTGAAACACTTTGAAAGGTAAGGTCAGGAGGAGCAGGCGAACAATGGCTTTCTGATATTCCATCTCACACAATATGTGCTACACGTAATTGGAAAGCCTTTATTATTTGACTCCCATTTGACTATGATGTACAAGATGTGAATACAAACACGACAGGCATAACGATGGCAGAGGAGCACCTTCACGGCGAGTTTCCTGGCTTTACATCACAGTTTAGGCGTGCCGGGCGCTCATCACCAAAAAAAGCAATATCCAAGTGTCCCCTGGCTAACTTCAGAGATGTGTTTTGGTCCTTTCCTCTTTATCTCTGTGTGTCTATCTCGTTCTTCCCCTCACTCCTTCGTTGAGCTTTTCTCACACTTTCTCTCTACATGTATATGAATGACGTTCATATCCTTGGGCTTCAAAACAAACAGTTACATTTTTGGAAGCTGGCTTGTCCATGGCAACACCCTGGGGTAGTCAGAACGCAGCTATAATAATAAGAAAAGCTAAAACAAAGCTGTTCAGCGCACACTTGGCTTCTTGTTTTTGCATTAGAATTCAGCGAAAATAACAAAATAGCACTTTAATGATAATTCATTTTTATATTCAATATGGAAGACCAGCATCACATTTAGCACGAAGAGCTAAGATACCTTGACAATACGGGGATTGGACTATGGATTTCTACTGATGTGTGATTACAGTCTTTATGTACCTTTTATTATAAACAGTTGTAGCATGGCGTACAGAAAATACTACATGGAAGTAGATGAACAACAATACTACATTTCAAACTATAGGAGTATCTTATATTGTATATTTATAGTATCGCTGTCCACACTTGATTAACAAAACATTTAGAACCACTACAGAACATCAGAACCAAAAGGGGTGTTTATGCGCAGACCGTCTGAGAAACAGTGTTTCATGCATATAATTCTGAAACCTAGGCTGCACATCCCCCTCTTTTGGACAACCATTTGATGATACCAGTATAAATTAGCATACAGTACCTATGGCAACCAGCAACCTTTGTCAGGTTCTTTCATAATATTTGTACAGCCGTTGTCTGGGCGCCTTATTTAGCTCAGACCTGATGGCACTACCTGATAACTTATGTCTCTTTCTCTGTAGCGCGGGTGAAAGGACTAACCAGAGACTTGCTTATAGACATTTTAAAAGCTACAGTAGCGCACTCTGAGACATTTAAAAGAGCACATCTGAATGACTGTAAACTGTCAACTAGCAGAGCATGGGTGGTTTGAATGAGGCGATTCGTCCTGTTAGATATTACGTGGAGAACGTTACAAACGGATTTTGGTAACAGTAATTGCATTCCAGGAAATGTCTATCTTTGTTTTTTTTTAATGTTTCTTCATTCTTGTAATGTTATTTATGCTTCTGCGTGTTATATTAGCATACTGTACCTCCATCGACTTCATCACATTTATATTTGTGTGCAAAGCCTAAAATATGCGTTGTGTGTTTTCTTGTGGCTGGTTGGTTCATTAGTTGGGTGGAAACACTCAGCTCTAATGAAAAAGAAACTTGAGTGAGTTAATGCTATGAAATGTGAGACAGGATATAAATGATGGCAAAAAGCAATGTGCACTGAATCAACAAATACCATGAATTATTCAGTTGTTTTTTTTCTGAAAGAGAATGGAGTTTGATTGATGACTACAGCACCCAGCACCCACAACCCATACACACCTTTTGCTCGCAGTTAATTATTAGCCGAGATGCAATTTGTCGTCCTATTTGACCTGTAATTAGGAAACCAAATTGATTTGTTATTTTTTTTAACCTCCATAAATTTAATACTATAATTTCTCCCTTCCTCTGCTCTGATACTGTATCTTATGAAACCTTTGAGGACCGGTACCAGCGGAACGGTACCTCCTCTCTTTACGGTCTCTTTCTCTGCATGTCTGAGTCTTGTTTATAAGAAACATGGTGTGGTTCAGATTAAAGAGTCACCATTTCGCCCGTGAGGCTGTTGCTATGGAAATGTGCCGGCTGTAGCTATGATAGGCCATTCATGTTTGATTAATTGGTTTTTCAGCGCTTCTTGGTTTGTGGACCCTTAAAGAGCAGTTCCACTGAGAACGGAAAATTAATAGATTTCTATTTTTTTTATTTTTTTTTCCCTTTCTCTCTCTCTTCCTTTTTTTTGCTGAAGGTATTTTCTCTATTATAAGAAGAGGAGTGATGGTGTTTTGAATCATGATTTGAAGTTGGAGGGTGTGGATGGGGGGAGGTTAGAGCATGGTTATTTGAAATGCAAAAGGAATGTCTTTGTTCACGGCTGCCTTTTGTTAGCAGCTGCCGAGGCAAACACAGAATCTAATGTCCTGTGAATATTGCGAGTTTTCAAAGCAGGCCAGAACCTCTTACAGAATTACTTTGCAGCGCATTTTTTCGGCAACCTACTGGGACCAATTATGATTAGAGAGGCAAGCCTTCATCTTTGAACCTCTACTTGTGTTTATCAAGACCTCATATGCTGGGGCCCTTTCAATTTGATCTTTTTAGCACTGGGCTAATGTGTAATGTATTATTTAACTCATGAATGTTTAACAGTGTTAATAAATGCTAGTTCATCACTTTCTGATCTGTAAATTGCCAAACATTCCCATTTATGCTTGCATTAAAAGCATCCTTTGGTTCATCCGCATGTTCTGTCCCAATGCATCTTGGGAGAAAAGCTTTTGATGTAGTTATTATTAAAGATCAAGAGTACTAAGAGCATTACTTTGTGAACGGTTATGAGGTCTGGCTGCTCAATCATAATTTAAGGGTGTTCTCCATTAGGGGGGCAGTCTTAAACACTGAACACTGTTTCGTTTTATGAGTAGAAATAAGGTAGATAATGTAATTTTAATAGCACTTCAAATTCAACTCAATCAAATTCTACTACTATTTCAGTTAATGTTATGATGCCATCTTTGTGTTACAGACTGCTAAAGTGTTCTTTTTAAAACAATGCAGCAATTCAGCAAAGTAGTAAGACAAAATACACAGCTCAGTGGATAGGTCAAGACTAGGTGACAAAAGAATGAAGCGTATTAGAGAGCCATGAAGAAAATTATGGCTAAAGACCAAGACCAAGTCTCCCTAGTCTTAGTAAACCTTGGGACACGTTTGTAGGTTTAGTCTCTGAAACCCCGCCCTACCAGCCTTGTTCCCATGTCACCGTTATCTTGTTGTTATAACACACCTACATTTTCCCACATTTCAAAATACCACATCCATTTGTAAGTACTGGATATGTTCTCCAAGTACTATACACATACTAATTTGGCTATTTGGCATTTTTACTTTCAGTAAAGTTGAAGACAGTAAAGCTGGTGTTCTTCTCTCACTCCAGATGCAGGAAATGGCTTTGCACCACCACCACCACCAGCAGCAACAACACCACCACCACCAACACCACCACCACCCAGAGGGCACTCATTATGACCCCGCCCGTCATAACCCGCTGATAAACAGCTCATCTAGGATACTGCCAAACCCCATGAGCGCACTGTCCCAGCTGAACCCTCAGGTCGGCCGGAGCACACTCCCCCACGGTTCCCCCTCACCACCAGGGAGTAAATCAGCCACACCCTCCCCCTCAAGCTCCAATCAGGAAGAGGAGGCAGATCCTCATGCTAAGGTACTGGCGTGGCGATGCTCGGTTAGTTAGCAGTAGAAGCAGGAGGCACCGGCTTGGCTATGCCCCTTTGACTTGGTTTACAATCCGGTATGCAGGGCGGAGACAGGGCAGTGGTGTAGTTACAGTATGTCATTCACAGCAATGCAGGGATGGTTGTGGAAGTATCTGGTATTTAGTTTATTGGTTCCTCAGGAAAGTGAAAGACCTCCAGAACGTGGGGATTTGATTTTTGTTGTTGTTGTTGTTGTTGTTGTTGTTAACAGGTTGTTAACACTTTTCACAGACAATATTTTGGAGACATTGTGTTTGGCAGTTTTTGTTTCCTTTTTTCAAAATGTTAAATGCAAACAGCAATTAAACAACACTAGCTTGATAATTCTGTTAATTCTAGTCAAAATTTGAGTAAACAGAAATGCCGCTTTTACTGTACATATGGGATTGATGTGTTTCTTTGTGTCTCTACCTGTATGACATTTGTTCATTCCAAGCCAACTCATCACAGGCCATCAAAATAAATGTAATTCTGAACAAATTACACTCCAGCACATGTCAGGATTTATCACTTACTGAATTTGCTAAAATAACAGGACTTCAGCTATGTCGAGACTATTACTGTATTGGAAGAAGGTTTCAAAACAGAGCTGTGCCAAACGCTTCCTGTGTAACAGTGAACCCGTGTGCAGTGAAAAATCACTGCACTATTCTAATGCATGTGCAATGAACAGGGAAATTGAGTATCAGTATAATGAAGTTTACATGCCTCACCTGGAGGAGGTTTTATAAGCATTCATCAAAGGGAAATTCTTCACGTCAATGGCTGTATTTTTTTTCCAAGGTAGGAGTGTAAACTCTTTCTCGGCAGTATCAATAAGCTGTTATGTTTTTCTGCACTGTTGATTGTGTTTCAGTTAGCGGGCGAGAAGCGGACGTCCTCTGAGATGATGAAGCCCAAGCCCAAACCGCAGAAGAAGAAGAAGAAGAAGGATCCCAACGAGCCCACTAAGCCTGTGTCAGCCTACGCCCTGTTCTTCAGAGACACGCAGGCCGCCATTAAAGGACAGAACCCTAACGCCACCTTCGGAGATGTGTCCAAGATAGTGGCGTCCATGTGGGATGGACTAGGCGAGGAACAGAAGCAGGTAGGGAGATGAATGCTGGGAAATGTACAGTGTAAAGTGTCACTTCCCCGATTTGTTTCCGGAAATTCCCCATGTGGTTGAAACCAGCGATGCAAAGATTTTGTTGGAAACTCCCAGAGCACGTGGCCCCTCCCGCGCCTGTGTGTGTGAGTGGCTGACACTCATCTCTACTCCTCCTCCTCATGTGCTCTTAGGCTCACACCACCCTCTACCCCCCCTCCCCCCCTTTCTCTCCAATCACCATGAAATCCATCTTCTGAGAAGAACTACTTTAAACAAAAGACTGATACTTTTACAAAGAGATCATTTCAAGGCACACATCTGGACAAAGCACACTCGTGTACACATACATGCATGTGTTTACCCACAATTATACACAATTAACTATATTTAATGTTTGCCCATAACTCTCTTTGCCTCTTCCTACTAGAGGTATGTTTCTCCTATACATAAGCAGTCTCATTATCCATTCAGTAACAAACCAAACCGGGATAATTTGGTGTTAAATAATCCAAATTGACTAGAATAATCTTCTTTAGCCAATACAGCTCCTCTGTGACCTCGGCTATCCACAGTATTACATCAACAGCCACTGCATTTTTCTATCACAATATTGCATTCCAAACCAACAGACAAAAGTCAGGTTTTCTGTGTATTTGTAGTAACAAATGATAGTGTGAAATGAATGGAAAATGAGACGGTCTGATGATGGCGGTCGCGGACAGACTCATATTTTTAGAATATCTAGTTGGAGCGCAGCCTATTGGGTGTCAAATAAAAGCACCTGTCTCTATGACAAAGTGCAGCCTATTCTCCTTAGCCCCCGTTACTAGACCCTATCTAGCTCGAGAGTGTTTTTCTTCACCAAACCTACTTTATACGCTGGACTTTGGAGGCCGTCTGTCCCTTTTATTTGCAGTTAATTTTTGCTGCCTTCACCAGGGCTCTTCACCATGAATCTTCATTTCGCCGCTGACACCCTTGAATGTGAATTCCTCATTTCCTGTCCTTTTATTTATATCTGTTGCCTGGTGATTTGATCATGCTGAGAATACAAGATTAGCAATTGCCTTGTCCTTGCTTTCGCCTCAAGGACATCTGCTCCTCAAATGTTATTGTTTGTGCTTCTTAACCCTTCATGTTCTGGTTCCATTTTCAGTTTTTTTTTGTGGTTATACTGTAGCTGCAATGGTCTGTAGCTAGCTAGTCGTATCTCTCTCTCTCTCTCTCTCTCTCTCTCTCTATATCTCTCTCTCTTCCATGTACTTTATGTTTGTCCTTCACATTATTACCTGGAAACAGATACAGACTAACAAAAGGGCAATTCCTTCATTAGAAGTCCTCCATTTAATGTGTCACTCCACCACTGATTTTTTCCTTATTCAGTTGTGCATTCATGTGTTTAATCAAACGCGTCACCTCATCTGCACCTAATTAACTTGAGGTAATGATGTCATTACGGGGTGAATATAGTAACATGGCCTGAGTATGCTGTCTGTGCAATAGTACTTGTATGACTCCCAATTAAACTCAATGGCTAGTACTATCACTGATTCTGATGGCACAAACAGACAAGCCTGTTTACTACGCATTGGCAATCAGCTTTCCTATGTTTCCTAGGAATTCAACCCCCCCCCACAAATATTGAACTCTCCATCCTTGGTTTTGACTTGGGATGTACACGATTAGTGGACTAGTAGCTACCCTCGCTAGTCGGCACCAGAAATACTAGTTAGTTAAATGTATCTTATACAATTATAATATTGTAATATTATAATATTGAGTTTATAATATTGAACAAATATTGCGTAAATTATATGAGCCATTTGAAACCGTTAATCACATTCTTTAGTAACCAGATCATATTTTAAATGCCACTGAAATGTGTGGCACTTTTCGCCGTGCATTGCACATTATCCTACAGAACATGGCAACAACTCACTAGGGATGAAACGGTTACTGGTTTCATGATAAATCACGGTGAAATTCCTGACGGTTAGTATTACCATTTCAAATTGTAATTATCATCAAACACAAACAAACAAAGTCACACAGACGTTCCTCGTGATCTGCCGTCGCTGTCGCAGTTCTTCTGTGATAGAGCGGTATAGTAGAGCGACAGAACATTATTCCCATTAGCGCCTCCATCGGAAACGCATGCAATGGCTTGCGTCGCGTTACAAAAATGTAAACAACACATTTTTGCTACGCAAGTACTCATCAAACCCTCCTTGTGTAGCTCGATGCGTTCACGTCTGCGCAGCTTGCGTAGACTATTAAATGGCCTTAAGTCTGGTCGTATTTTGGTTTTTAGAAAAGTGCTAAGGGAAACTTGATAGAAGATGGTCACTCTGTCTGCAGAATGTGCAGAAATTATTTTAACGTTTATGCAAACAAAAAGTACATAGTGCTGCAAATTTTATTTGTGGTTTTCAATATAAAACTTGGTGAAATTATTTATGTGTGTATCAGTACTTTTTGAAAATTTTCAGCCCATTTTAACAATACCGCGATAATACTGATAACTGTAATAATTGTAGTCACTATAATTGTGCTATGAAATGTTCATACCGTTTCATCACTACAACTCACTAAATGATAGTGAGTTGTATAAATAACATTTATTGAAAACAATATTCAACGTAACAACAAAAACAACATTTTCATTGGGTGAACGCAATCCCATATCAAATAATAAAAAATAATAAGCAGTTATGTGATCAACAGTTTCAAATGGCTCTTATAATATAGGCAATACTTTTTCGGACAATGTTTAACTTTATAGATTAAATTGTGCTAAATTCTGACTGCTTTCTGAGTGTTTTCCTACTTTAGACTAGTCGACTAGTCAGTTAAAATTTCCGTTTAAACGTCAGGGAAATTAGTCGTTAGGATTAGCAACATCCCTAGTTTTGACAATGACATTGGTTGATGCCGATAGATTCACACCAATATTACAACGCGTTTTTTACTAGATATACTGTACTGACTGCACGCGCGACCTATCCAGACTTCCCGTCGAGAAGACTCATACTGTAGACATTTTCAGTGTACTGCTAGACGATCTCTATCTCCACCGTGCTCTTGAGCTGTTGATGAATATCATTACTTCAGTGTTGGCTGTCACATCGATTCAAGAGGACTGATGAGGTGTGTTCCATAATGTCAAAGTCAGACCTGCTGGAGCCACAGGAGGAGAGCTTGAATGTAAACGCAATCCTTCCTGCACGCTGGTTTGTTTTAACTAGAACACGGCCTCTGTTTCCAATTACCTGTGGTACCTCTGAAACATGCTGTCAAGCAGAATTCACATGAAAGGCTTGAAGGCTACGTGTTTCATTACTGTATTTTATCGCAGAAACAATCTGAAGTTTTTAGCCTTGTGATTTTCTCTGTTCTTATTTGGAGTTTTCTGACGAGAGCAATGGCTCATGTTGGCTCTGTGGTTTATGGTTTCTTCTTTTTTTACACTGTCCTTGAGTTTGTGAGAACAAAGGGTTTTTTTATTTAATTTTTTATTCCAGATTCATATTAGTATTTTTTTCTTTTATTAAGATGTTTTTGGAGCTTGTACTGTATACAGTGTTGTTAATTCCCGAAGGCCTTTACTTTGTGGTGTAAGATCAATGCGTTGGTTGGGCTGTTATTTCTCAACATGAATACACGTTAAAGCCGCCCCAGAAAACACGAAAGAAAATTCTTGTTCTTGTTGTTTAAGCTTACACTCCATTCTAAGTTTCAGAGCTATAGTTCTATGCTGAACAACGACAGCAGTAACATAAGTGAATATCTGTATTTAATTGAGTCTCTTATGTTAGAGTTGTGTAAAAGGTCAGGTGATAGAGAGACGACAAAAAAAGTCACTTTTGTTAAACGACACATCAGAGCCCTTGTCTTCTGTTTTTCAATCTGTTTTTCTGCATCTTTATCCTGTCTCCTTGTCGACAGCTGCCCCTCCTCTCTTCGTTCCTCACTTTCGTTCCTCACTCTTTTCTCTCCTTATCCTGTTTGTGGCCACGATTGAACATTTTTCAGTCCAAGAGCCCTCTTATCTTCATCCCCGCCTCATTCCCACCTCTGTCGTCTTTAGTCCCGCCTCTCTTTTCCGGTGGGTCGGTCGGTTGGTCTGAGGGGTAATCGCTCCCTTCAGTGTCAGCGGGGGGTTCAGAGTTATTGTCTCCTGTAATTAACTGGTTATCAAACAAGAACATTTCATTAAGGTACAATTAGGGGGGCTAATTCAGGCGGGACACCTCCGTGTCAGGATTACGACGGAGGCATATGCTCTGCCCCTTGCAGCTTTGTTATTTTTAATTCATACCGACCTGCAGCCTCTGACAGCTTCAATTGCTAATGAATCCACTCACTTTGGAATAATTAGACATCCTTAGGCATGGTAATTTATTTAAAAGTATCAGTGGTTGCGCGAATCATTAGCAGTGTTAAATTAATTTGAAATTAAAGCTGCTGGGAGTACTTTGGGGTTCATTAAAGAGGCAGTGACGGCACGCTATCAATATTTAAGGGGCGGGGGACAAGGTCACCACTTTATTTATTTATTTATTCATTCATTCGTTCATTTATTCATCAGCATTATCACTTTTTGTAGTGAACATTTATGGATGCGTTGTTTTAGTATCTCTATCTAAACGTCTTGTGTTTGGGTTTTCTCTAATGCGTTCCTATTCTAGAAATAACAGGATGGATATTGTGAAAGGCACATAACAGAATATTGTAAATAGATGATTGAGAAGAACAGCTGTTTGGGCTAGAGATTGTATCCATCCATATTCCGGACTGGTTGTTTTGTTTGCTTGCCACTGTGCGCACGCGCACATGTGTATACGTGTGTATATACTGTATGTGTTTATATGTGTATACGTGTGCTTCTGAGGTACAGTATGTGTTTGTGTGTCCGTGCAGGTTTGCGTGTGTTTCTGTTTACATATGTTTGTTTATTTTCGTGTTTGCGTGTGTGTGCGTGTTCACTATGTGCCTTTGGCAACACATGAATGCTTAATGGTTATTCTGCCCTTCCTCTTTGAAGAGATATGACCCACAGAGCCACTGACAGTCCCACATAGAAGGCCAGTAATTACCCACTGGTTTCGCACACAATGCGGCCTCCTCCACATTAATACTTCTGAATGAGGATCTGAGATTCTTCCTTATCGATTTAACAGGTAGACTTTTTGCTTCTTGTTTTCTCCGGCCTCAAACAAGGAAACGGCAGCTATAAAGAGCCTGTGACTGACACACGCTGACATTCATGTGAATCCCCTGTCTTAACGCATCATTTGAGGTTCATTCAGGGGAGCTTGAGATTGCCTGTCTGCTAATGCCTGTTTTTGAATTATTATTCTCTCTCTAACC
>JAODLI010000020.1:1405325-1417565 GCA_027575585.1 Percopsis omiscomaycus
TCTCTCTCTCTCTCTCTCTCTCTCTCTCTCTCTCTCTCTCTCTCTCTCTCTCTCTCTCCCTCTCTCTCTCCCTCTCCTCTCTCTCTCTCTCTCTCCCTCTCTCTATCTCTTTCTCTATCTAAATCCCAACCTCACACTCTCACTGGTAATCCCTCTCTGCAGAGCTTCTCACACCTTCAGTCGGAGTATCAGAAGAGTGTTGGGGGTTCCCAGTCTCCGGGAGCTCCTGGTTCTGGTCCCGGAACTGGAGGGGCTCCGAGCCATGACTGGGACAGTGAATACTGCAACAGGGAGTGTGGCAACCACTGCAGGTTAGAAGAAACTGGAAAAAAGGGCGTTCAAACCCATTTCACGATTACAATTTGGTTCAGCAGCAGACATTTTTTGCCAGGGACTTGCAGTTAATTCAGCTCATTAGGAGTCAGAAGGGTTACACATTTTGGTCAAGGGCACTTCCAGTTTAGCTATAGGCTAAGCGATAACCACCCAGATCCCTATGTTATTCTAAGCTAATGATCTGGGAGTCTATATTGGTCATTGAAAATACTAAAACAAAAATGTTTCAAATGTGTCAGATTTGAAAGATCTGAGCTAATCAACATCTAAGCTGGTAAAGCCATTGGAACATCATATTATACAGTCATGCCAGCATTCTTCTGCATGATTTTGACAGAAGTGTTGAAAAATATCAGCGTCCTTCCAGAGAGACATGGAGGGACAGCTGTGTAGGTAGTTTTACGACAATAGAGCTTGTCGTGTTTTTGTCAAACAAGAGAAAACAGATGTTTTTAACAAAAGTTTTCACTGTTATTGTACTCAGTAATTTGACAGACCTAAAGGCTGCAGCAGTAGCAGATAATTAGACATAATTTAAAGGCTTATTTAGGCATTATAGGGCCCCCAGAATCCTTGAATAAGCACAATAATCACCCGTTCCAGAAGCACAACTACCACTTTGAATTGGAAAATACAACACTGGTTTGCAAAACTAGTTTGTTAAGATAACATAGAAACGTATTTGTTATTTCATGTTAATGGTTTCTTAAAACAAAAATCATGAGTGGATAACACACACACACACACACACACACACAAACGCACTGGAATGTTGTCCTGCATTCGGTGACAACATAGTGTTTAGTTTTTACAGTATCTTTAAAAGGTTAGCAATGTTCTAACCTGTGTGTGTGTTTTCTATGTGTTTTCCAGTGGCAGCATGATAGCCAGGGACAAGCCACTCTACCTCACCTGAGCTCAGCTGTCAACAAAACCACACTGGGGAGTTCACATTCAGCCCCCACCCCACCCCACCCCCACCCCAGCTCTCCAAAACAGACACATATGCACATACATACATACATAAATACATATACACACATGCACACATACATACATACACACACAAGTGTACATCCACTCTCCAAAACAGAGCTACCACATCTTTTACTGTCAATGTCATTATTGTTGTTATTAATTATTATTTTTCCTCTCAGTTTAAAATTTGTGACCAGTTGTTTATTTTTCTTTCTAAACCCGATGACTACTGTTGTGTCCCTACCATTCTAGCAGCCCTCGTCCCGTTTCTCATTTGCCAAGCACTTATAAAGCCCCCTCCCCCATCTCTCCCAGGGCCGTGTGTCTCTGTACGCCCCTAACAGTGTGGGCTGGGGCTTCTGTCCTCATGAAAGTCCCCTCAGGGACTCCATCCAGCTTTAATTAGAATGAGAAGAGGAAGGAAAAAAAACTCTCTCCTTCTTTAATCATTTTTAATTTCCTTTTGTGTTTCTTTTTCTTTTTGTTGTTGTTGTTGTTGTTGTTGTTCCTGTTTTATTTATTTCTGGCTGGCTAAAATGTTACACCCCCCCCCCCCTTTCCCTGTCCCTGCAATAAGCGTCGGGTCCTGTACTTTAGCGAGATGTTAACTTTTAGTAGGTTGAGAGCAGGCCTTGATGTTACAGTAGCTTTGCGTAAGGGGCCTGCAACTTCAATACAAAGACCCGGGGTGGGGACAGGAGTCAAAACATAACAAAGCAAAAGAATCTTTTGTAATATTTAAGACCCATGAGGTCTGCTGAGCTGTCACAGTGTGATTGTAAATATCACTTTTATGGGATCAAATTGGGAATTGGAAGTCAAAATAGATTTGTTTCTTCTTTAATATTACATGTAAGTCATCAATTTGTATCTCAAAATATATTATGCGTGAGTGTGTGTGTGCCAGTGTATGCGTGCGTGTGTGTGTGCGCGCCCGTACCCAGATGTGTGCACACATCTGAAGTCGCAAACATGTTAGAATTCAAGCAACCACAATGTTTGCCTGAGTGTGTGTGTGTGTTTGCGCGTGCACAAGTGTATACGCGCAGGCATGTCTCTGTGTTTTGACTGTTGAGTCTTGTGAATTTTAACAGCCTTGTGCAGCTGGATGTCAGAGTATTTCACACACTCAATCTCGCATTAAATCTGTGCTCACTGGTGTGTTTTTTTTCCTAATAAAGTTCAATCTAAAACTGAATACAGAATGTGTGTCCTGCAGATCATTAAATGGAAAGAACCATGTGAGAGATAAGAGAGGAAAGGGAGAGAGAGATAGAGAGTATAAAAGCCTGGAGATGAAATGAGTGAAAAAAAGTATTGCCTCAAAAATCTCCCCCCCCCCCTTTTTTTTTCTTTTGTCTGGTCAAAAAATGTCTTTGCCTTTTCAACATGCAGAGGTAGAATAATGAACTATGTGAATGCAGCCATGAGTACATATTACAGTGAATTTAAGTTCCTAGTAGATTTTAGGTGTTTGGTTGTGTTGATCTCATCTTTTCTTTTTTTTCTTTTCTTTTTTGTTGTGAATAATATAATTGCATTTTGCTGACAAAGATATCTGTTTTATCCCTTACTGTAGCATAATTTCAGTTTTAGTTGTAATGGGAATAATACTTTTAAAGTTGTTTATAAACCTGCCAACGTTATTTTATTTGTAAAGCCAGTAAATATTGTTAACTTTTTTTTTTGCTAGCTGCCCATCAGCCATTTGACAGGTTTCCTTATTTATAAAAGAAATAAGATCATGTTTGCTTTTTACTTTGGAGGTGCATTTTTACTCTAATTGTATTGTTTTTAATTTGGTTTGATTATTATGATGACCACAATGGCAACAATTGCTTTATTTTCTACATTTGGGTCGCTGGTGCTTTTCTTATCTTTGCCAGCAGCGTCCGTTTGTGTCACAATGCTTCTTTTATTTCAAATCTGCATAATAATAAGAAGAAGAAGAATAAAAAGTTCTAAAGTGTTCTAAATGCCGTACGCCTCCTAATTTCACTTTTTTGTGCATTTGCCCTGACTTGTTTTCTCTAATGGTAAGGAATCACACCTTTTTAAACACATAAATTGTTTTTAAAGATGTATTAACACTTCCAACATGCTCTACCTTAGTGTATGGTAAAGGTCACATATGTATCTATATTTATATTTAGCCCAGGGTGCTGGACTCCAATGGCATTAGCTAATTAGCCATGGATCTAGATTCTATCAGCCAACATGGACGCTGCCAGTAAACTAGCTTAACAAACAAGAGAACAGATGCAAGAAGACGTTTGCTTTGCTTGTGAAAGTGGTGCATCGTAGGCGTCTAGTGTGAGATAAAGAGAGAACAGAGAGAACTGCATGATTCAGGCATCCACCCAAATACTGATTTTACCCCAATCTTCTTAGCTACTTTCTGATTGAGTGAGAGAGAGAGAGAGAAAGAAAGAAAACAAGACAGTGAGATGGAACTGTCACGACCATTCCATTCCCTTCAATGTTTTATTCATTTTACGCCTGCCTGCCATCTCTTCTTCCACAGTGTTGAATTGGCAAATAGATCATTATTGAACAATTGGAAAACCTGCCACTTCGTGATATGACACACATTATATAAAAATCACAGTCATACATTCTTAATGAAATGCCAGATAAAAGAGGTTTGAGGTACAAAAACATAGACCTGACCTGTACATATTCGGTGTAAATGTTTTTTAGATTTGCGTTGTGTGTATTTGTGTGTGTAGGTGTGTTTCTGTCCACAGTTGAAATCTACTTTCTAGGTAGTAACAACAGTCCATCTTGAACACACAATAATCTCCTTCCTTCTATATGTTTCAGCCATCCATAACCATGGCAGCCATTCTCTGTAATAAACCTAATAGTAAATACTGGGCAAAGACAGCATCAATTTGACACCTCTGTCAGCGCCCTTAATTCCAACCTTCGGCTCAAAGTCAAAGTTGTGAGGCCAGCAGTGAAGGAAAACCTACAATTTATGGTGGAGGGTGTCATTGAAAAGTGGTGAATACGACCTCTTTGGTTTCCATAGGTTTACAAATACCTCTACCACTACTGAATAGGTAACATCAGCCCCAGCACACAAAGGAAGAGCACGTTGTTGAGAAATCTTTCCACAAAAAAACAACAAAGTCACAGTCACACTAAAGCTTTGATGTGAGGGAGTACACACAACAACAATACAAAGCAACACTAACACATATATATATATACAGTATATATATAACCAAGCTTTTATTATTAGTAGTAGTTAGTAGTAGAAGTAATTATGTTATTATTAATAATAATAATACAAATATATAGGGAATGCCTTTGAAATGATATAAATCTTCAACTGTTTCTGAGTGTGCTTTTAGGATTACATTGAATATTTTGTAGTGGTTTTAATATGTTCTTAACTTCTCAAGCTAAAAACCTGCCAATACTGTTTGACAACTACATTCTGTATATATATATATATATATGCCTTTATATAGTGGTAGTGCAGCATCATATCGTTGGTTTCAATATAGGTGCATCAACCACATCAGCCAGCTTCTAGCTAGTGGTTATCTGTAGGTCTTTGAGTGGAAAATTGTGCAAAAAGCATAAGGTCAATCTTATCGTTGGACTAAAGACTCATGTAGTGCAACTGACACACTAAACATTTAACATGCCGGCCACAGTACAGCAAACGTTTTCAGTTGAAACTTTGGGTCTGTGGTTGAGAAATAGCAGGAAATGTAGGCGGCTTTAACAAGAAATAGGTTTCTCTTCGTGTTCTCAATCAGTTAAGGTTATTTCATGCGGATTATACAGTATAAAATATTGTCCATTTTTCTTCTTCCTTTGTATTAGAATTGATTAAAATGCCGATCTCTTTTTTTTTTTAAACAAAAATAAATTTGATAGACTTTCATTCAGTCCTTCAAGATTACAAAAAAAACATTTTAGAACAAGTGCATATCACTATCCATAAAACATCCATGTGGTTTCACACCTGTAGATATTTACACCATCCAAAATAGCACTAATTGGGCCTTATCATCTATAACGAGGACAAATACACGCCATGATCTTATAATCTTTTGTTTCTTCACTCATTGCATATGAAGAGATAAAATATATTTAAATGAGCATGTCTTTTGAAGAATCAGGCACGTTATTATTGACACTCAAAATTCCCCTCAGATAGATAGTGAAACTAGTTGTTTTTCCCTATGACTGGGTAATAAAATTTCTCAATATCAACCTTAGCATCACATTTTACATGGCCGACCGTTAACGGTATCTTTATTGGCTTTTTAAGGATTTATTCTACTGAAAAAATACATCAAATGTAAAAAAAGAAGACAACTTAAATTTTTAACACGTTTTGACAGTGCGTCTCATGTATATCATTAAAATAAAATATTTCCGTTCTTCTTCCTTCTGTATGTACAAAAAGTGCAGTGCCCAAATGTTTCACCTGATAACGTTGATGTACATGATGTAGAAGTGGAAATATAAAGCTAACCTAGACATTAGACACAGAATTTCCTCCATAGATCTCTGATGGACTGCATGCTACAAGACATGAATTATTCTATTCATTATACCCATTTTGCACATGGTCCAAGCAGTGTTTTAAACTAGTCAACCTGCAGTATATTGGATCAAAATAAAACAACTGAGCATAACATTTTACAGTTGCTGTATGTGTGTGGGTGGGTAGCAATGCAACGTTCTCATTGTAATTCATGATCTCTGAACAGACATTGTGCCTTTTCCTAATCGCTTTAGGAAATGTTTGAGTGGTTCTCATCAAATGGTTCTTGATGTAATATGGCAAAAAGAAACACTAGCCAAGATAATAATAACATATATGAACAACAATAAACACAATTGGAGGCATCCTGCTAAACATTATGACATTATGAAAGTATTGTGCATACAATTTTGTACTGTGCTTTTTTCAGGTTCAACTTTACCTTTCTAGAAAAGAGAGCAGCCGAAAAAATAGAAAGAAAAAGAAGGCGAAAAGCTGATATAGCACTTTCATTCTTTGCATTCTCCTATGGCTAGGTGGAAATGGTGGTTGACTGAACACTAAGCAAATGGTGGCCGGAAGAGAATTGTCTGACAAGAAGTGAAGTGTCTCTTGCTCTCTCTCTCTCTCTCTCTCTCCCTCTCTCTCTCACTCTCTGTCTTACTCATTATTAACTAATTTCACTTGTCTGTGGGCTGCATAAAGCAGGATCCCACATCCCTGTTGAGAAACCACGGTGCTCACATACTTTAGGGTAACATTACCTATGTCTTCACTGAAGAAGAGATGAGTCAGAATAAGAACCACACATAATTATTTTCTTATCAAACAGTCTACTGTGTGTGTATTTGTGTGTGTGTGTGTGTGTGTGTGGGGGGGGGGCTTTTCATACAACACGGCAGTATCCATAATCCTAAATGAGACAAAATGGAGCTGTCCGTATGCATTTATCCACAGTGTTTAGAAAACATTGTGGCCTGTTTTATTTGAGTGATAGCAATCGCACATACTGAACCTTAGACCTCACAAACAAATGCATGCTGGGAAAGTGTTGGAGAGATGTTTGGGATTAAAGGCTTTTTCTGTGTTGTATTACAGTGACTGTGGAAATAAGGCATTTTACTCTGTCAAACTAGTATTTATTGTTATTGTTATGCCCTGTAACACATTTCCAATGAGACTGGTAAAGGTACATTATGCACTGCCCGATGTCCAAACAAAATAATTAATTGTTGTATACACACTACTCCTGGTTTCGCAATTTCACTGGTTAAGTTGGTTAAGGCTCAGGACCACAGCAATAAAGCTAATGAAAAAAGCTTTTCCAGTTTGAATTTGGTAATTAGTTATTTTACTGTCTTGGATGGGCAGTTCTGTTGAGCCAAAATATACATTATTGCAAATGCATCTTTTGGATGTACCGTATGTAAAAAAGTCAATTTCATATAATACAACTAAAAGGGCATGCAAATGTATAATTAACAATTATACATTTACAATTAATATATAATCATTCAAAACTTAACTTTGGGACAACTCCAAGTATAATGGTATTTTAAGAAATTAATGTCAGCTTGTTACAGATCACTTCTAACTCTACTTTATGCATCAATGGACGGGGTTTGAGAACAAACTAGAAAATATTGTTGAGAGACTTGCTATGTGTGCCTGACATCTTATATGGCCTGTCTCCTTTCTGATAATCCTGAAATCCAGAATCCAGTATTAACACACTTAATTGCAAACTTCATATTTCATATTCAATCTCTCCATCCCCCACCCTTCCTCTCTATTTGTGTCTGTGAGATGAACTTTATCTTTCTTCCCAGGGGACCTTTATTTGTGTTGTCAGGTGCATCCACATTCATTAAAGTCACATACACAACAGGCCTTTCCTGCTCTTTTATCAGGGTTTCTCTCTTGCGTTCGCTATCCCTCTTGATGCTTTCCTCCCGACGTGTTTTCAATCAGTGTCCCTGATATCAGGGTTGTTGTTAGCATTCGGGCTTTTGACTTAAGTAGCGGGGGAAAGAATACGGGTTTCACTCAATCTTGAAAGTCAAATAGGCTGAGGTCATTAAAGACATTGAAGCTGCAAACATTTGCATTTCCACAGGGATGCAGGTAACAACTGTAGAAGACTGCATTCCAGCTCAGTATAGAGAGACAATGTGAAATGCGAAGTTCCAGATTCTTCTCCAGAAGTAAGAAAACCCCATTCAAAAAGTTGTGATTTCTATTGACACAAATTCCAAAAAACACCTGCTCAACAGTAGCCTATGCTACTGTTCGGGGGTGTGATTCACAGGGCTTGGCGACTGGAGAGGTGTGGGCAATCTACTAACCTGTCTCCCACAGATGCACTTCATTCATTGGGACAGTGTTAAGTGTTTGATATACGTGTGATGGAACTGTGTGGAGTTGTGGAACGTGTGGACAGTAGCCACAGGGACAACCTGGGACATGGCTAAACCACACACCCCTCCACACCAACACTAGCAATTTTAACTTCAACATTCTAACTAAAAATCGAAAAATATACTAAATGAACTAGGAATTATTTAATCAATTTAATCCAGTGCTGTAACTCTTTGGATATGGGGAGAGCTTGGGTATTGCTCTTGTTTCTCCCCATATCCAAAGAGTTACAGCACTGGATTAAATTGATTAAATAATTCCTTCCTTCCTCATTTAGTATATTTTTCAATACCCAAACAGTCTGGGACAAAATATGACACCATGACACCACTGTCAAGAACTCACGGGATTTGTAGTTGTGTAATCGCGGTGTTCTTAAAAATAACTCGACGTTCAAATGCCATTGCTATACAGTCCAGTAGTGGTTAACCATGTACCATAGAATATTCATAGATTATTTTATATAAATAGAATAAGATGGAGCTAGAGAAGAGGGTTTCTGAAAATAAATCTTTAGAATAATTTGGTAGCAACAAGGAGGGAAGTAAGTAAATATAAATAAATAAATAAATAAATAAATAAATAAATAGTAAGTAGTACACCATGGGGCCTGTCAGTCATTTCAGTCTCAATGAAAATAAGTGTATGTTTCCCACTTCTGCTCCTCCTGCAAGTTCATTGAAGAGCACACTGGTGTATGCATTGTGTTCACATTTCTAAGATCATTTAAAATATTGAAGTCATTTCTGTATACAACTAAATTTATGCGGTGTAATATTTTAGTCAGAATACAATGTCAGAAGCCGACTGATACGCTGAAAAGTAACAATTGTCATTAAATACATTGTGTAGCGATGCATGCGTCAATATAGAAGCATATCATGAGCAAACTCATCAATGTCAGATCGGGTGGAATAGTATCGTAACATATATTTGAATGAAATCATATCGTGACACCCAATGTGCGTTCCTAGAAATAAACAAATAAATAAGACTTTTCTTTACCCTTGGATTAGAAGACTTCAAGCAGTGTACACATTGCAAAGTTGACTTCTACATTAATACCAGCTATCAAGCTGCTCTTAGTCTTCTGCTTCATTCCACAAAATTGTATTTTCATTTAATCATTTAGTGATATCTATTGATAACTATGAACCAGTAATGACTGCAATCCTATTCGCATTGCACATATGAGCGGGGCCCTCCTCCATATCCCTGCTTGTCATCCTAGCATAATAAACACTGGATAACATTCTGGAAAAGCAATTTTATACATTTTTATTAGATTATCAAATTAATGGAAACTGCTCAATAAGTGGCTAGGAATGCTTCCCACTTAATTGAATTCGTTTTAGTTTTTTTTTGTTTGTTGTTTTTTTTGTTTCTGTGATTTCTGTTTGTATTTGGCATCTGCCATCTGTTTGCCTGGGACTATCTCTATTAATAAGCTATTCAAATTGAGATGGGGCTTTATTCCAGCAACCATTTCTCACCTCCCTCTCCCCCCCCCCCCCTCTCTCTCCTCCTTTTAGTCACTTTATTGTCATGGAAATCATCAGAGGTGCCAAAACAGAAACAAAAGAAGGAGCTTTTACGTACACCTGAGCCAAAATGAACAGAATTGTAGTCTAATTATGATAGGAACAATTAAGACTGTGCATATTTATTGACAGGGGACTTCACACAGTAGCATATGCTCATGAATAACCAAAAAAAAAAAATGGAGAAAGAATGAGCGTAAAGATGTACAAAAAAAATTTCAGGATCTATAAGATATGATTTTTTATGTTTTCTGTATGAAGAATATGCAGCACCACTATAACAAAATATTCACAGCTTACATTATGAATTACTTTTGGGCCTAAACATTACCATATGCCTAATGTATTTTCACCATAAAAACAATAATATTAACCGTTGTCCTGTATTTTTATTTATATTTTTACCTTTACCTTTACCATTTTTGTTGATAGCCACAGTCTTTCTTTCGGTGCTTTCAGAACAAGAAATTCCAATCTGGGCTTTGCTCAGTATTCTGATCACACTCTGCTCTCCTCCAGTAATACAAGTCTACTTTAAAATTCATAACTACATTTGGAAAGAATAAAAAGGTTGCCCTGATGGAATATTTCCAGGGAGCTTACTTGAGCAAAAATACAATTCGCTTTGGCATATTTAATAACCCTAACCTGACTCTTTAAGACATACAGTAGTAATAACAATGCTTAAAAAATGGTGGGTGGAAAAAAAAACCTCCAAGCCATGTCTAAGCATGAAATGACTAGCTATAATTCCTGCCTCTGGGAGAATGAGAGATAGACAAAGAGAGGGGGGGAGAGAAAGAGAGAGAAATGAAGACAAGAGGCCTCAACAAAGTTAGAACATGGTCAGCTGAGCTCGGCTTGGCTAATTTTCCGTCCTAGTTTTTTTTTTTTCCAATGCTCTGCCTGGGAGGCAGTTTGAATTGGATCAAACAAGCTTGATTGATTAAGCTAGGATGAATGACTCTCCAATGACACAGGATTCTGTTTTAGTCTGTGCCCGTCACTCCGTAAATATTTGACCTGGTTATTGAGAAGTTAATGTGAAAGCGTCTGGATGGTTCTTTCTTTATAAGGTAATACTGTACCTTTCTTTTCTGTAGCGGCTTTAAATGTCTACCTAGACTTAACTGTCTGCCTGCTGCTTGAAAGTGGGGTTTGATTCCGAGATGCCTCATAAGAGACAGAGCACAATGAGTGAGAGAGTGTGAGAAAATAGATAACACACTTTTTTCCCAGTTGGAATATGAATTGTTCAGCTCAAGTCTTGGTATTAATCTCTTGCCCTCTTTTCTTGGTAGTTCTTTTGTGCTGGGAGAGTAAAAAAAAAAGAGAGAGAGAGAGAGAGAGAGAAATGGGAGAGTGAAACTGCCACAGCAACAGAGAGAGAGTATTGTAGGACGTCCTGATTTGAATTAGGTCATCTTTAATCAAAGCTCAAATGTTCTGTCACTCTTTCTCTTGCTCACCCTTTCTCTCTCTCTCTCTCTCTCTCTCTCTCTCTCTCTCTCTCTCTCTGCCTGTGACTCGCTTCCTGAGGCCTGCTGCATAGAGAGAGAGAGACCCCTACTGGTTCTGACTGAACATCAGACAGCAAAAGGCCTGAGTTTCCTTTACACTCTATGCTTTACTGCCACCTGTCTGTAGTAAAACGCACTGCAGAATATGTGCTGTTATGACCAAATGCCTGTGCTAAACAATAACTACAAGCAGTACACAGTACACAGTATGCAGTAGAACAACGTAGTTCCTCTGAAAAGAGACATTTAATGGCAACTGGAGGCAAACACTAACCCTGGTTTTATCCTGGTATTTATATATGCATAGTTCCATTAGGATATTAGGAATAACTGGAACAGGAGGTTTAAAAACCCATATGAAGTGCTGTAATGACCACTTGCTATTGTTTAAACCATTATTATTATTATTAATAATATTTTTGTTATTATTATTTGTTCCTGTTTATTGTGGACATGCTTAACAAGACCATATATTTAAAAAAAAACTGTGACAGGGAGATTAACCATTATTGTGTCACTACTGCTTCATAGTTTATAGCTTATAATGATGTTCTTCATCAAGACTTTAACACAAGGAGCAAATCATTGTAATGCATGGCCCTAGTAATAAAGTATACTGGTAAGTATGTTACCAGTATTAACTCCTTACTTTACTAAAATCACATTTTAAAGCATTTTCCCTCCACTTCTTCCTCCCAAGTTGCTGTCCGTCTTTGCTAATCAAAATATATTCATAACAATCCCCTGCCTGCTCTCCCGTGGATCTGAGAGGCAGATTGGCAATTTCACCACTGAGTTGATAGATCAGGGAGAGACGGACAGCCAATCTGAGCGCTTGCCATTACCATGGTAACACCTCAACAAGAGGAGAGAGAGAGAGAGAGAGAGAGAGAGAGAGAGAGAGAGAGAGAGAGAGAGAGAGAGAGAGAGAGAGAGA